>JAVYIG010003264.1:0-204505 GCA_035222895.1 Strongylocentrotus droebachiensis | reverse complement strand
TTTTTTTTTTTTTTTTTTTTTTACCGACTCTGTCGGGCAGCAAGCCAGGTCCGTGTGAAAAAGCGGGAAGGAGTTTCATTTAAGTTTAAATAATAGTAACAATGTCGTTTTTAGAAGAATGTGTAAGACCATTAATGTAAATTAAAATTAGTAGAGGACCTAGGATAGAACCTTGTGGTATGCCATGTGTAAAAGTTAGATGAATTATTATTATAAACTACATATTGGGATCTATTACAAAGATTACTTTCAAACCAAGATGACAGACAAATTGGAGTGTTGTTCTAGTTTCAGAGTGGTGAGTCAACACACAGATTACTGAGCTGGGAGACATTGGTGGAGGGGCATCGAAACTTTAAAAAAAAAAAAAAAAAAAAAAAAAAATTATTAAAAAAAAAAATTATAAAAAAAAAAAAAAAAAAAACGGGGAAACGAAACCGTCCAATTGAAAACGAAATCCGCCATGGGCGGTCGGATACCGGACGGTTAAACGTTTGACTACAGCACTAGTTCAGATAGATAATAATAGGACTTATGTTTTTTTTAAACAGAAATATAAAGCATTTCCTGAAAAAGAAAATCATGCCCCCCCCCCCCCCCCCCAGTAACCCCAATCTACACATAATCAGATTATACTTTGAAGAATATTGATTGAGTTTTTATTATTGCATTGAGAAGATATACTGCACCTATCAGTCAAATTATGATATTGTGCTTAATATAATATAAACAGTATTAAGAATTAAAAAAATAACATGTCTTTCTTATGCCTTTGACTGGGGAAAGTTTGTTATATTAACAAGTCAGAGATGTTTGTGGAACAATTTTCTTGAAAAATGAAATCAAGAAGCCTATTAGGGAAATTCTAATGAGATCGGAGACATGAAAGTGTATCTTATCTTGGAATCTATTTTCACTATAATTGCCCCAACAAGATTTGTAGATAGGGTATGAGAGGAATATAAGTAGGTCCTAATGAGGATCATTATCATTTTAGACCACCCCTGTTTATGATCAATTTCTGAATTCCGAAAGAGACCTTAAATGCAAATATCCCTCAATGTCCTCTCAAATATCAACAAGAGATTGAAAACATTCTATTTGTATACAGAGATATAAACAAGACGTCATTTCTCCCCCATTCTAATCTGACTGATGGCAATTACTGGGTCTTCATTGTAAACACAAGAGACATTTCCATTTTCAGGAGGGCTGAGCGGTAGTAAACCAAAGGTCTTTCTTTCCCTACTTTGGTTTGTATTTGAACGATGAACCACACAATATATCAATTGTAGAATATATTGCTAATTGTCTGTATTTATGTGTCCCTTTCTAAGAAATTGATGTTTCATCAGGTTTATCTCAAGTCTCTTCTGAAATAAGTTCATGTGAAATATTTTCTGAGATATTTTATCATTTATGTTTCATTTATGTACTGATGAATGGTTTTAAAATAGATATAATGATTTACCACGATTGGTTAATGAAATGAATATGAATTTATTGTAATGAAAAAGCACAAAATAAAGATAGATTTTGTAAGTGATGAATGCCTTTCATATTCTAAGAGTTTTGTTTTATTTCAATATTATTTCAATTTTGGAAACCAACTCGCAGAGCAGACTTTGACACGCATTATGAATCATACCTTCCCAATGCTTAATTTTGGATCCTAGCATACTCTGGAGCTGCCAAGTAAACTCCCAGATTTAATCAATTTTATGAGTTCATTCATTTCATAGTGGGATTCATATTAACATAAGGATTTTGCTGGCCTTGGAAGGTACACACAGGGTTGCGTTTGTTGATTTAACTTTGCGACCAGGAGACCGGTTTATAACAAATGCGCTATTGCCCATGTACTTCATCAATGTTGAAGAAGGGTGTGTCTATCCATGGGCAAATTGCTTTCAATTTTAAAGGGAAAACTCGCAATCATTTAATGAAAATTGTGATCTTGACAGTATGTTTAGAAACCTACCAGTATTACCCTGATCTCCTGTGCTCTCTGGAGGAAAAAATACTTTGTCATTGCTCTGTTCGGAATTATTGCTCTCTTTTGGGGGATTGAAGGAACCCCACACTTGTGGAATTGTATGCATACACAGAAGTGTATTTTCCTGTTAGATACTCTTTGAGCAGTTTTCTTTAGTAGTTTTAAACTGTATGAATTAAGAATTCATCTTCTGTGATATTCTTTCTAGAATAATGCATCTTAAGGTTGAGGATCAGATCACAAATTATATGTGGTAATTACATTTTGCCTCGAGATGGTAATACTAAAGCATCTGCAGATAATAATTTTTTTATCATACAAAATTATCCTTGATCCAGCTAGAAATCCTAAATTTAGGTAGAAATGATTGCTCTGCTATATCCTCAGCTAATTCCCAGAAACCAAGGAATTCTTATGTAGGCCTACATTTGCTAAATGTTCATTTCTTCTGTCTTATAAAGAAGTTGACGATGATTGCCCTGTCTGTAGTCCTTATTTTATCCAAGTCTTTTCTAAAAAATAAATAAAAGAAGAGAGATATAGGGATTACGTTTGACATTATCAGTGTTGGCATTTCAAATGAACTGAAAAATGCTCAAAACAAATTCCCAATACAAACTGATGAAACTGTAGCCTAATTACTAATCACATTCAATTACTTAGGACAGTCATTAAATGCCTGTGATGTAACGTGATGTGTTTGTTCAATCGTTCTCGTTATTCCCCGTCTCCAATCCATCTCATCCGGTTATGTGCTGTCCGCTTGTCACCATTAATCCCGCATCTCGTTCGTCTTCATCCGACTTCATTTCATCCAATCATCATTAGGCTTGTTGCTAAGGGGAGGTCGATTGGCGATTAGTTAACTTGAATGTTGCTTATTGCATTCCAGTGCATGAGTTGAGGAGAAACAAGATTGCCTCTTTTTTATGTATTTTGTGTACTGAATTATCTGTAAATTCAGAATACATTTACTACAAATTGCTAAAACTTTAATGTGCATACAGAGCAAAAATCACTGCAAAATACATTTGTCAAACAACACCATGTTGAAACTAGAATAGAATGGAAGGGAAACGCATTGACAAATATATCTTAAAATTGGCAACATAAATTACAATGCAAAATCAATCTGAGAACTGAAAGAGATTTTTTTTTTAAACCTTGGGTCATACTAATTGCAATTGAAACTTTACTGTATCCTACATGTTGTGTCATAAGTATTGACTAACAAACAGATCCTAAATTATTTGTACAATTGAACAACCAAAAATTCTCATTCAAAATTTTCAAACGCTTCTTTAGCCAAAGTGCCAACACCAAATCCCAAAGGGCAGTTATGAAACCTATTCAAATCAGTGTCACCAGTAGAGTCTAGACGAAGGAAGAAGCAACCGGTTAGAAGCAGCAGAGATTGGGTCTTAGTGAGAAATGTCTTCCATTCTTTGATTAACCGCTGTGTGAGCAGCCTTGAGATATGAATAAAGCTAGCAGTATGAGTCACTGCAGAAGCCAGTCTCCTAGCTTCACACCAATCAGTCGACGACGGACAGTAGGGGTCCAGTTTTCAAATCTTGATGGAAGGAAGGTTACAATCTGAATTCCCAAATAATCAGCCGGATTCCATCCCCACTGATCACCTTCATTCATGAGAAATAATACAGGTTCTCATCACTGATAGATTGCCTTTCTTTTCCATAAAGTCTGAAAGGAAATATGTTTTTAACCTGTTGAGTTCACAACTGCTATTGTGGTATTAATTTAATACAGGACTCTTTTAAAGGTACTATGTCCCATTTGCAGGCCCAAAAAATGAAAAAGTTAAATTCCAACTGCATTTGAAAGATAATACTAATTTAGAACTTCCCTAAAAAAGGTGGGGCTTGAAAATGTCTTTAAGTGGGAAAATAACGACTATTAGTTGTCAAATTGACTTTAGGGCTATAGAGCCCAAAAGTAATAGTCTTGATTTTCAGACAATTGTACCGAATGGTCATACGTATTATGCTGCGCAAAGATTCAATCAGTTTAATCTTGGCCATCACAAGAAGTGGGTTATTGATGTAGACAAATGCTCATGTACCCTTTACAACTCTTTTCATGTATGTTATTACCAAAGAAGAAAAAAAGCCAGTCAGTCACTCAATAGTGTCTGACAGTGAAGTCTAGCAAGTAAACGGGTTTTCTTGCATAATTTGAATATGAGGACACTGCTAACGTTTAAATTTCACAGATAGGACATACATGACATATTCATAATTCCTGCAAAGTTCTACAGCATTTGAGGTTGGCTGCAAAAGGGACATAGTACCTTTAATGAAAGATACAAAGTGTTTTAGCATGAATAAGTCTACATCTAAAGAAGATTGTATATAATGCCAAGTTCATTTGCAATGGTTGTTGACTGATTGTTTGGTGTATTTTCTTTTCTTGTGTATTTAACCAGTTCTCAAAAAATATGCACATACCCGGTACATGTACAAGGGGGGGGGGGGTGGGGAGGGGGTGGTGCTTTGAATCTAGATTGCAGGTTTTACCATCAGTTTTGTTCAGAGATGACAACATTTGCCTTTTAGTTTGACACTTACAATTACATGTAGTAGTTCAGTTTGAAACCCATATTTGAAACAGTCTGCATGAATTTACCAGCAGTTGATACTATTCAGTTTGGGCACAGATGTGGTTTTGGGGTTACCTGACATCCACAGGTCAAAAGGTCAGGCAATAGTAGAGAGTACAGTAAAACATATTGTCCAGGTATGTTTGTGCTTACCATTGGCTATGTTCACATGGAACTGTTGCAGTTTTAAATGTTAAGTTTGTGAAACCTTGAAGTTATAAATAATGATCCACTTACAGTGATGAGGGTTCACACAGGACCAATGAGTATTCAAAGTTCTTCACGACAAGCCAGACAAGCAGGCATATTAGCTATAAGCTCTCGTAACCTCTAGTAAATTGTGTCTGCACAGCACAGCAGAGTGAGGACTCTCTGCTGCTCATAGTTATTATGATAACCTAAACATCGCTCATGGTTTATAACTGAGAGTAAGCTTTGTCTGTTTGGACTTTGAAGCCAGAAGGTCTTTAACTTGGTCTCCAAATAGACGACTTAAAGCTTTAAACTTAAAACTTCAAGACGACTTTGGAGTTTAAAACCATGACGTAAACTAATAGAATTAAAAGTCTGTCGTGGGAACGTAACCATTGAGGGTATCTGGTAATAAGTGAGGTGTGAAATAGGGTTCATGCCTGTACGACCTCTAGATCTGTACTGCTTGATCCCCCACACAGCTTCCGCTTTCCATCAGGGTCTGGGACCCAAAGTACACCCTACCTGTTATCCCCTTCCAATAAAAAACACAGCTAAGCCATGCCCCTTTGTGCAATGCTTAAAGAAAAGCTGAGTACTGCTCAAGTGCTCATGCAATTCTGTTGTGAAAGAAATATTCTGCAAGTAATGATGATGTAATAAAAGGAATTCATGTATACTCAAGGTTTTAGAATCGTCAAATTGATAAGAAATTTACCCAGTCTTACTGAAAATCCTATGCATTGCTCACAGAATGGGTATATCTGACAATGCTGACACAAATGTTTGGTCTAAACCTTTCAGCTATTTCTCATCCTATTTCAAATATGAGGGTATTTGAAGACATGGCATTTCAAGGTGGGAAACCTCACAAATTATATTTTCATATTAACCGAAACTCAACCTTCTCTTTAAGTAGTGTATATATGGCTTAGATGATATCTGTAATTTCAAATCACAGAAGAAACAATGGACTTGAAATCTCCACTGTTAGATCTTGTTTACAGATTTGAGCTTAACCCATGTTGCTAAGCAACCATGTGAGGTTCCCTTGATGTAAAGTTAAGTCTTGGATTCAAATGGCACCATTAAAATCTTTCTGTCCTTGATTGGATAATAAACTAAATATTGAATATTATTCTGAATAAAGGACGGGTCCTGAATCATTTGCCCTCATCATTTGTGGTTTGTGGGAGAGTTAAGAATCTTTTTGTTGGCACTAATTCGGTACAAATCACTCTAAATCTTTTCTATTTGGTCCTCAAACAGCGTGGAATTGCCTGATGTTGAACTCGCTCGAGGCATAATTGAACAACGGGATCTATACATTGTGCATTTATATCGACCATCAACAAGGCTAGAACTGAAATAGTTGGCTGGTGTATTGCGAGTTAATAGTCCTTGTCGTGGAAGTTTTAATCAAATGCTCCGATGTGTAGAGGATATCATGAAAATTTGAATTGAAATATCTTTTAAAAACTCAGGGGGGCTTTTCCAGTGTTTGTAATGGCTCATTTATAATGACCAGATTGGTGTTTATCATGTTTAATCATAAAAGGTGTCTTTTTAAGCGGGAAATGCATAAAAGCAGTTTATCTTAATTACTTGTGCTTCCTGCTGAGGTAGATTGTACTTGTTAACAACTTAACATTAACATCACATAATGGCTTCTTGATATTGCTAACAGCTATGTGATTGCATGCTGTCTAATTGCATGATTTCAAATACAAAAATTGAAATTACCTTACCGGTATTGAGAATTACCCCCACTGGTGCTTTGGAAAGGGATATTATAAAATAAAATAAAAGTTGAATATGTGTTTCCCACCAGTTCTCTCAAAGAGTTTAATTGTTGCAAAAAGAGGGAGATGAAAATGGGGTCTTTTGTGAGTGCACTTTACATATCACAGTCTATTCAGTATCAAAGTAGTCCCATTTTAGGTTCAGTTTACCCATGATTAGAGACAAAAAAATTGAATAACCCAAGGAAACAACATCTTGACGAGCACTCTTTTGACTGCAGCCCCAATGGTAACCATAGACATAGCCATAGGTTTGCCAAAACACTATGAACTTGTGGCTGTACTTGAGTCGTATTGTTTGTCCTTTGGTCGTTGCATATGCAACTGTGTCTCAGGTTTAGGTGTGCGGGATAACGATGATGACTGTACAAAGCTGGACTGTTTCTCGGGCGGGCGAGTCAATATTGACCAAGGAAGATAAAGAGCAAATAAGGATGGTGTCTGTTTTTATATCAGGTGTCATAGTGACATCTTACTCAAGTTCTTCCTCCACTGTTAAATTTGAGAGGTTGACACCTCTTGCAAAGTTCAGACCTGTATAAATTCATGTTTTCCTGATTATGATATTACAATTTGAGAATATTGAGATACTGAATGGATAGTTAAGAGCAAACAAGGGGTGTGATGAAATTTACCTTGAAAAAGTTGAAGTAGTTATTTAGGAGAGAAATATTAATTTAAGCCGTTCAAATGTTAAACACATGTGTGTAACTGTATTGCTATAGATTGTTACTGTTGTTACTGTTGTAACTGTTTCTGTTGTAACTGAGCTAGATGAATGAGAATGTTCTTTTGAATGAAGGGCCCTTTTTCCAGCAGCCATAATGTTCAAAAATGGTTACAGGAAAAGTGAGAAGTGAGGAAAACATATTTGCCAAACGAGCTGAGCAAAGAGCAATTTCTCACTTTCTCCAAATCATACCCCAGATCTCAGTTTACCGAACATGATGATAGGCTAGGTTTCTTCAACACCAGGCTCTGCGTTGTATGAACAGGAGAGCTTGCTTCGTTGAGATATCATACAGCATTTGATTATATTCCAGTCACGTCTGGAACTCACCAAAAACACATGTACCAAAGTAGCTCCGTTATTAAGTTTCACAAATGGGGAAAAGGGAGAAAATGGAAATGGAATAATGGATGTATACTGCCCACCAAATGTTATGCCGGCAGCATCTTGGTTGATGAATGAAGCTTTTTACTGAATGATGTTCTCTCCCTTAAGACTAAGAGCTGTACCGTATCTTTGAATGCGTGCTTCTCAAGGTAGTTGGGACATTACGGATCGTTTTATCTCATCGTCCCATGCAATTTTCTAGTCTAAATGGATGATTTATAAAACAAGTAACCGTCAGTTTGTCTCCTAAGTATGATTGGAGTGGATAGTTGGAATACATTGTTCCTTGTTCTGTAATTATAGCTATATATGTACTTGTAAATTGTGGTGTTTATAATCAAAGCAAGTTTTGCCAAAGAGTGTCAATCTAAAGAATGTTTTTCGTTTGCCTTGTTTAAGAGAGTTTATTTCTTAAGATTTTCAACACAATAGTAAAATTACAGTACATTGCTCATTTAGCTCTTAATAATTTTTTTCAGCATTTCAGAATATTTCAAAGTTTTGCATAGCTAATAGCCTTTTCTTTTGTATACCATTGCCACCATGCACAACAGGGATGGTAAAGATGGTTGAAAGGGAGAATTAAGGACTGTGATATACATGTAAGGGACGATATCTTGCCCATCTCCCTGGTGTGTCTCTATATAGTTCTCTATATTAAAGTTGTCCAATAATAGAACAAAAAGCAAGCAGTCCTCTAGGTCTCTCCTACTGTCCTTTCACAGAAACCTTCACAAAGGAAACAATCAACAAACATAAGATGTAATCAATCCTCTTCACAACATGTTTTCAGTACATGTAATCACAAGTGTCTACAGCAAAGTGAAACTAAAGAAGATGTCTAAATATTGAAAGTGGTGTATTCCGGTAGCAAGTGGTCCTCGAAAGGTCTACATACATGAATTTCACTGGCAGAGATATCGAGCCCAGGAAAGGTTAAATGTTCAGTTAAAATCAGGAAGATATGTTTTCCCATCCCCCTAATTAAATACTAAAAAAGATGTAGATATGCTATGTGTGGTTTTTAAACCAAATTTGTGAAGCGTAAAAGGTATAGTGTACCGGTAACTCAAAAATGCATGATGATCCAAGGATTTAAACCAGGCTCAATGCTCTTAACTCATGGAGATACAAATCGTTTACAGTCCATGCTGAACTGTGGAGAAATCTTTACAGTTAATATTTGGACCATTAATTAACAGATGTATGTAGAGCCCTGATGTAAAATATTTGATGGGCGATTACAAATACAAATGTTAGCTGAAACATGAATGTTCTTTAATGTTATCACTCCTGTCAATATGCCTTAGATAGCTTCCCTTTTAACAAGGCTTCTTACTGTTTGCTCTCATGTAAAGCTACAAGCATTTTAGGGACAAAGATGAAAGGGGGTGAGCAAGTAATGGGTATTTCAAGTAACTTCCATCGTACAGGTCGAACAGATAGTTTTTGAACCATTAAACCTTTCCAAGACTTTGTATGAAACTGTTTATCGCCAAATTCATGTGATGTCATGTGCAGGTTATTCCATTGTAATCTGCATGGAATATGTTTATATGCCAATCGACTTATGAGCTTTACTTTTTCATCAATCCACATTTAATACAGGCCTACCTGTACTATTTATGTTAAACTCGTGCTAAAGAGGCTGCATTTGTTTCATACAAGAGCTGAAAATATATTTATTTTGCGTAACAGCCTTGCTTTTGGCTCTGCATATAGTACCCCAACTCAGTGAGTCTCCCAATTAGTTCTACTCATTAGACGCTTGGGCATGCACTGCAAGGCATGATGGGATGAGTAAAAGATTGCAAATGAATTCTGGGTAATTAAGTGGAAGGATGAATCACTGATGGAATGTACATTTCAAGGCACAATTCTCCTTTCTATCCCTATCAACAGATCAGAGGTATGGAGCTGTGTGCAATCTACAGTTTTGTCTCAAAATCAGTCTTTACTATGCTAGCCAAACTCTTTAGTGCTTGCTGATAACTGGTGGCTCTTTTTCTTGTATCGGACATACTGTAGTTTTCCATAGGCACTATTTGACCAACAATTATTGTAAGAGGAAGAATACACATTATGTATAAATTTGCAAGTAGGTCAAACTGTTTAGCCAGCAGTTGTACATTTTCTAGAAATAGGCATTTTAAAATGATGACTTTCTTACAATTTATACATTCCAGTCCATAGATTATCTTAATTGCTAAAGATTGAAAGCGTGCAAATCCTCTACATCATTACTTCATTCCATAATTACATAACTAGGATTCGAAAGAAAGAAGAAGACAAAATTTGGTGTACATACAGTGTACATGATGAAATGGGGAAAATGGTATACTAAAATAATGTGATTTTCAGGCCATGGGCAGCATTTCAATTACTGGTAAGGTAATATTTCTCTGAGTTTGTTGAAAGGGGTGTGCATGCATTGTGTTTGGAAACGGGGATGGAGGGATTTTATCTGGAGGGGGTATTAGTCATGAACTTGAGAGAATAGATGTGGTGTTCTATATGGGGAGAGGGGTGTTCATTAGGAGGGAGAATATGAAGTGGAATTAAACACCGATCTTATTACTGATCTTATGGTTATAGTAGTCTGTGAGTATAGACTTACTTGTGGAATTCACTAATATGTAATTTGTGAGCACATACTCTATTGTTTTAGAGTAAAGTTTTATCAATGAATTTTAAAGTACATGTATAGAAATTTTGATAACGGCATAAGTTCACATTGGGTCCAAGACTGTAAGTTTAAGTGTTCATGTAACTGTTTCCAATATAGAAAAATCATTTCCAATTCTGCCATCAATTGAACTTTTTTGAATATCCTCTTTTAAAGTCTGCAGTGCCTTTTGAGATGTGAATATGCAAGGATTTATTCAATGTTTAAGTCATCAGACATCGGGCAATTTCATTTATTTTTAACTGTATGTTTTAAGGTCTTAAAAATGAAAACTGTTATATTTTTTTCCAAACATTGTTTTAATGCTGAAATAAACTATCCAAACATTTAATTGCAAATTGATTACTCAGATCTAGTCATAAAAGTGCCCCTCTGAAAGTACCTTTTTTATTCCTGCCTATTTTTTATGTAAACATTTGCTAATATCTCACACTTCAAAATAATACTCATTTTCAAAATTGAAGGATATCAGGCAAAAAAATGTAATTCTTCCAAAAGATGGGCCACGATATTTACCCTGCACTATAGACACCCGTCATGCCTGACCAGTAGGACCTGGGACGGAAGGTGGGTCACACGCTGAGGAAATTGAGAGTGGATGCTTCTCCACCCCCTCTATTAGCAGTAGACAAACATTTCCAGTATAAATATTTGAGTCTGGAAGAAAGATAATTAGCCTGCCTGCTTCAATCTACAACAAAGAGCTTGGAATAACATATCAATTGTTGTCGCAATATTTCCAAGACCAAGGGGGTCTTTTAATGAAAAACTCAGAGGTGTTAAAGCAACCATGAGGATGGAAGAAGGGGGCATTGTGACCAAGTGTGAAGATTTTAGGGAGGGTCGGGATGATGACAGGTCTGTTTCCATGGCGACGTAGGCCATGGTCCAAGTTTGGAATGGGAATGGTGGATGGTCTGTTTGCTTACTTTATGAAATGGCAGAGATGGAAGTGGAAACATAAAACTGTCTCATTGTGTGTATTTCCTTATCTAGTGCACTATCTTGCAATGTTGACTTTCAAAATGTGAGTGGATTGAATGATGAGTTCTATCTCTTGTGTGATAGTACGTTCGTGAAAATGATTAATTTGGAGCAGTCTGGCAGAATAATTTCATTAATCACTTTTGGTTTTCAGGCCCTGCATCTCTGCTACATTTTAAGTGATGTACATTTAGCTGAAACCTGTAGATCTAGGGTATTCATTTTTCAAAGTCACTTACGTTGACTTACTCTTAAAATTCTCTGTTCAGATTGTGAGACTTAACCAAATTTTCTTTAGATTTAGTACTTTCTGTTTAATATGTTTTGAATGTGTCTTCTCTTTCTCTTTCTTTCTCTCTCTCTCTCTCTCTCTCTCTCTCTATCCCTTTCTCTGCCTGTCTGTCTGTCTCTCTCTCTCTCTCTCGCTTGGGTGATCTGACATTTGCTCTAGTGGCAGTTGCTTTTGGCTTTATTTCATCAAAGTTGTAGGCTTAGGCCTATAAGATGAAATTCAGTTTTAGGTTAGGTTTAGGCCTAGGCATTGTGTGTCTCTACACTACTTCTCTCTCTTTCCTTCCATCTTACCCATTATTCAAACCTCTTTCCGTATGCTAAGAGCACATGATGAGCATTATATATTCAGTGCCTATTTGAGCTTGTATCTTGTACTTTAGCCTTTGAATCATAGCCAGAGGTTATCATTATAACTAGAAATGTAAGGAACCTCGTTAGAGATGAACATGCAGCAATTAGAGTGGAGAGCAAATAACGGTAACAATATGTAAAGAGGCTTTACATTCATTTGGCACATTTAATGAGGTTATATAGGCATGCAATCATCGTAAAAAATTGTATTGTAACAAATGTCAATTTGTCAAGAGACTCAAGACAGAGAAAGGACTTAACATTTGAAACAATTTAAATATTCTGTATTTGTTATTGAATACTTATTATGCATCACTCTCCAACCCCAAAAGACTTTCCAGTCTCCAACCCCAAAAGACTTTCCAGTCTCCAACCCCAAAAGACTTTCCAGTACCTGAGGCAAAGCTGTTTACTTCTGCAGACTCTCAGTTATGCACTTACACTGTACTTTAAATCACACAGACATGTTTAGTTGTATAGTTCTAAGTTTTCCATAAGATGTTTTTCTAGCCTCCATCCTCCAGAGCACACAAAACTTTGAAATGAAAGGGCTCTGCATGCTAACACCATTACATTACAATAGGTTAAGAGACAGGATAATCGGTGTAATTATAGGACCAATTATCCACGCTCAATCAGGATTCTTGTGGTTGCCATGACAATTAGTCCCGGTTCCATTGTCCTGGCCTGTCTTGGTTAGACCTGAATGGACTGACCACAGGGCCCATGCATGCATTGACCATCAATGACCCTTACTGGACCTTAAGAAGACTTATCACAAACAATACACTTGAGAAAAGGCAGTATCTTCTCTCATCTATTGTTCACTGTGGTACATCAGAGCTTTGGTAAATACATGAGGAGGGGCCCAAGAAGAAAAAAGCTCAAAATAACAGTATTGTTTGCAAAATATCTATCGGGGAAACTAACCTAAAATCTTGTAAAGAGGTAAAAACAGAGAAAAGATAGCACTGAGAGGAAACAAAAGCTGTTTTTTTTTTAAAACAAGTTTTGCTGCTTTTTGCAAATATTGAACCCATTGCCTACTGGAACAGATTGGTTTCTGTATTAAACCTGATAAATATGATAATTCAGTAGTCAATGGGAACCGTTAAGGCTCATTTGTAGTGCATAAAATGTATTTGCATAAAGTTTGGCTGCCATCCCTAATTAGGTTTGATTTTTGACTTGAACAAAGAATCTGTATTTAGTATTTACTGATCATTCCTTTAAATGTTCTTCAAAAGTATACTGTACATATGACACTAAAGACAACAGAAACTATTATTTATATGTACATTGCTTTTGTTAGGTTTCCTTCTACAAGTTGGTAAAAACACTCAAAAATATGTCTCCATTTTTTAAATGCAATACTCTTTGAATCTGTACCCTTAGTACCCTAATTGGTTAAGTTAGATTCAATTTAATATTCCGAAGAAAAATCTGAGGAGTGTGAATATTATAGAGATTAAGACACAAAGGGAATATAAATTGTAATATCATCTATGTTACATGTATATGTCCACAATAACAAAACAATATGAATGAAAACTCCTGTGTAATTTTACTTCTCTGACCTGAAAACTTAGGAAAGCCTATTTCAATTTACCCCCACCGGATGTTTATTCAACCACCCTTACCAATGGGTTTGAAGCTTTATTCTTCTGTTCTCAGCAATCAAAAGAAACTTTTGGGGTCAAGGACCGAAACCACCCCCAGAAAGAAAATCCACAAGAACAAAAAAATATGTTCTAAAGTTGGGACATTCTCCTTTTCATTCATGCAGTTCAGTGGGAAATTTGTCAGAATCTTACTTTGTATGACCAGCCTATAGTGGTAAAAAAAGGTACGATCATAAAGTGCTCCAATTTATCTCAAGTTCATTGGTGATATAGGACAATGGAAGAGTGTGACCACAAGTCCCCCAGCAATGTCACTGTCACAGGCAGGAATCTACGGCTGGGTCGGTTCTCCGGCTACGCATAGATTTATGCAGGCTCAGATGTAGTCTTATTCCCTAGACTCACTTCAGATTTTCTATTTGAATATATTTTATTGTATTTCATCAAATATCAGAGACAAGTGGAAAAGTAAAAGTAAAAAATATTTAACAATTTTATGTTGATAGACACCAACTGTTTGTATATCCATGTGTTGTATATCAGAAGAATTGATGTGGCTGGAGTTTCTCGCCTGTGACATCACTCTTTTCACAGCGTTTCTAATACTTAGACATAGTAGAGAATGTTCAGTTTACGCCATTCTCCGGGCGATAACTCGAAGCCGACCCAGCTAGCCTCCCTGTTCGTGATCTCCACTCCTCTCCATAGAATGGGTAGGTGTGAAGCCGGAGACGTCACTTCATATTTGTATTCTCCGCTCTCTTTGTCCCGGCTGATGGGCATCGTGGCTGGAAACGTGATAACCAGTTTCCTTTCTCCATCATGGCGCTCTGGGCATGTGTACTCTGCATGGCCGAGATATGAAATGAGCTCTCGTGTGTTGGGGCGTTACAGTTTCTTGAACATTGTGTTTGTTATGTACAAGGGGTTGAGGATTGTAATGTAACCTTGATGTTCTCTCTCTGCCCTATTGAATCCTTTATGTTTTAATTTGATGACAGTGTATCAGTAATAAGGGCAATAACTGTTCAGAGCCAGAAGGGTGTTAACTCTGTGCTAAACTTTATGAGTTAACACCTTTTTGGCTCCAAACAGACAATTTACCACAATAAATCATATGTATCTACCTATTATTGCTTAGTCCTCCAAGACAAAGCAGTCATTCGAAACAAAAAATCACAGATGTGCATACCCCCCAACACCCCGCTATACCTGTCACGCTCACACAACGCCAGCATGTAAACTTCCTCTCTTCTTTTCGCGGTCATTCGTTAAGGAGTGCAGATAAGTCACTAGCGCTGAATTTGGGGTTTTTTGCTCCTCGCAGCGTTTTTGGTGCATTCTTTCTGTCATTATCCAGTTCCAATTTGTTTTGATACATTTTGGTTCGGTTTTTTAACCCTCAATCACTTTAGTCTTGGCAAGAATTTAGTGTTCATTTTGCCGAGCGTACTTCCCTTTTTGAGTTCGGTCCCGGGCACAGTGTTTTGTGTTCCGGGGCTTTTTCACTGTGTGTGTTAAACTTGAATGTTACGGGATTTCTTTGTGCATACCTCGTGTGTTGTTTACGTGTGTGTATACGGTGCGGCTCTTTTGTATTAGAGCTCGCTGTGTGTTAAGTTCTTTGTTGACGCTACATATGCGTTTTTCTCTTTCGTAGTTGTTTGCTACGTTAGGGTTGTTTTGTTACGAGTTTGTCGTGTGTTTATAAACGACGCTTTGTTTCGTTCGAGTTTGTCGTGTGTTTATAAACGACGCTGTTGTTTTGTTCGAGTTTGTCGTGTGTTTATAAACGACGCAGTTTGTTTGTGATTGACGCTGGTTGCTCGTCGATTTTGTTTTTAGTAACTGTGGTTACTTTGTTTTATTGTGTTTTGCTTTCGTTCGAAGGTTTGTTTTGTCTCATCCACAGATTTTCCAATGGACAAGGCGTCTGGTTTTGGAGTGGATTCACTTCCCCCAGTTACGGCTGTTGTCACCACCTCACTAGCGAGTGGGTTTGGTGCGGCAGGAGGGGGGAGGTAAGGGCGTCTCGAGTACAGGCTCGAGACAGGTTGCTCCCCGCACCGGGTATTTTATGCCTGGTGTGTCTGGAGTTTTGCCCTGTAGTAAGTTACCGACGGATACCGCGTCCGGGCCAGCCAGCGGGCTGTGCTCCGGCGCCAGTATGTCGAGGTCTAAGATTCATTGACACTGAATAAAGAGACTCCTACCAGCGGCTCTCCCCCTCGTGGGTTAGCATGACTTGTAGAGGCCCCGGGCTTCACGGCCCCTGTGCTCTGTTGCGAGACAACAGCCGTGCGAAGCACGAGCCATGCATTCAAGCATGAAGTCGACCCGGATTGCGTTCACATATGAGGTGCCTGTAATCACCCCAGTGACACGCCACGGTCTGAGCTCGCTGAGGCTTCTCACGAAGTTTGACGCTCGAGCAGCTCGCTGAAGCTTCTCAAGAAGCATTCACGCGAGCAGGACCCAGTCACACTGACCAAAGGGTTTCGCTGAAGCTTCGCACGAAGTGTTGAAGCGAACAGACCCCGGTCACACCGAGCAAGGTGTTTCACCTAAGCTTCTCTCGAGGCATTGCTGTGTGAGGGTCCCGGTTTCACTATACCGTAGGGGTTTCGCTCATGTTTCTATGGAATCAGTGAGGCGTGATGACCCAGGTCAATTGACCCTAGAGCCGAGCTTGACAAAGCTAACACGGCCGAGATGCCTCCTTTGTTAGGGGTTGTCGCTCAAGTTTCTTTAGAAGCAGTGAAGCGAGACGGCACAGGTCAATCGATCGTATTGCCGAGCTTATGAAAGCTAGCAAGACCAGGAAGCCTTCCCTTCGTCCCCCGTTGTAGCGGGTAAGAGGCAGAAGGGTCCGAGCGCCCAGGCTTTGTCTGGGTTGGTGGGCTATTGTCTAGGCAGGTGCACAAATTGGCGAAAAATTTGTCACCCGGCACGCTTGTGGTTCGGTGCCTACCGTAACCCGTGCCCCGGCTGGTGTTGTTCGACGGAGCCGTGCTTTTTGTCCTCGGATTCGGATTATTTTTCCGGATTCTTGGGTGTCCCTCCTGTGGCGTTGATTTTGTCACCCCATACAGTCGGCTTTTCGTTAGGCTTTGTGTCTACGGCGCCCGCTTCTCTCGGTGCGTCTCCGGGAGAGGAGTCGTTTGACTCACTGGTTTTCTGGCCTCAGCTTTAGGCTGTTGGTGTGGCTGGGACTCTGTCGCCAAGGTCTCGCTCACGTTTCTATAGAAGCAGTAAAGCGTGACGGTTCGAGTCAGTTTGGCCGTGGAGCTATGCTTGAGAAAGCTAGCTAGGCCGAGAAGTCCCCTTCGTCCCCCGTTGCTACGGGTAAGAAGCGGAAGAGTTCGAGCGTCCATGCTTTGGCTGGTTCGCGGGCTCAGAAGGCAAGAAATCGACGCCGGTGTCGTCTTTGTCGAGTTCTGCGCAGGCAGAGCTCAGGGCTCTCATGTTGCAGTTGTTCCGTCAGCTGGGCCCCCCATCTGTATCGGCGGGTGAACAAACTTTGATGTCGAATTTGTCACCCGGCACGGTATCGGGTGCGGTTTTTTTTTTTTTTTTTTTTTTTTTTTTTTTTTTTTTTTTTTTTTTTTTTTTTTTTTTTCCGTCCCCCGTGCTCCGGCTAGTGGTGTAGCGGAGCCTGTCATTTGTCTTCGGGTTCAAATTATTTTTCTGAATTGTCGAGTACCGCTATTCTGACTTCAGAATCTTTGCCTCTTACAGTCGGCGCTCGGTTAGACTTTGTTTCTCCGGCGCCCGTTTCTCTCGGCGCTCTGCTGGGTGAGGGGTTGTTTACCTCAGTGGGGTTTTATTCCCTCAGCCGTATGATTTGGTCATGCTTGATTGTCAGTGTGACTGGGACTCGGCCTCCGTTGTCTCGGAGGGTTCGCAGCTGGCCTCGGGCCCGAGTCGTTTTTCGGGTCTGGGCTCTGACGCGAGGGTTTTGTTAGAGACGTATCTTTGTGTTACTTTTCTCGCCCCAGTGCTGGTGGTAGTGTTCCGTTTTCGCTGTTTCGACAGCGTTCTTCTCCCGATTCTATACCTCTTTTGACGAATTTATTTTCTCGTGCAGGGCGGACTTTTTGCGTGATATCCCATCTTTTTGTGAGGGTATTGCCACGTACGGCTGATCTGTTCCTTTGTGGGGACATTAGTTTGAGGCTTTGTTTCGTTTTTGAACGATCGCCTGGTGGTTGGAAGGGATGGTACCCAGCTCGTGGTTTGTTAAGCCTCCTCTTTTAGCAGAGGTAATTAGTGCGGAGGTGGTTTTTGGGCCCCTCTCGGTGTGTCGTTTTCGTATCATGTTCACCGCCCGTAAAGCTAAAGCTGAAGCTCTAGTATAGGGCCGTGAAGCTCGTTTCACCACCCGTTTTTTACGGGTGAGAAGCGGAGGGGCTCGAGGCCCTATTCACACCGGCCGTAAAGTTGGGTTATGGATAGTGAGGCCGTGTAGCTCACTTCGCCGCCTGTATCTACGAGTGAGAGGCGACAGAGCTTGTTGCCCTGTTCACACCGCCTGTTTAGCTTAAGTTTAAACTCTAGTTCGGCCGTGTAGCTCGCTTCGTCTCCGGTATTGGGGGTAAGAAGCGGAAGAGCTCGTCCACCCGGTTTCGGCTGGGGCTGGAGCTAAGTTTGTGCTGTTGAGCGCGGAGTTGTTCCGGCTTTTCACGACCAACTTTGTCGAGAGGGGCCCTGTTTTTTCTCTAGCGAGATGCATGTAATCGCCGCCGTGAAATGAAAGTGTTCAGGCTCGCTTTGACTTTCCGTGATCTGGAGCTGACGCTCTAGCACGGCCGCGAAGTTCGCTTCGTCCCCCGCTTTTGGAGGGAGAGGCGGTGGAGTTCGCGGCCATGGTTACGTTGCCCAGTAGCTAGAGCTAAGGCTCTGGCAGGGCCGTGGAGTTTGTTACGTCCCCCGTTTTTAGGGGTAAGGAACGTAAGGGCTCGTCCGCCAAGTTTCGGCTGGGACAGGAGCTAAGAAGGCGAAGTCGAAATTCTCGCCGATGTCTGCCTTTTCTGCCTCCGCTCAGGCTGAGCTTCGGGGCGTTTTGACAAACGACTACTGTTCCGCCGAGTTCGGACTGTGTCCATCCCCCATGAGTGGCAGTTTATTTAGGGCTGTTGCCGGGGATATAATTCTGTTACAAGCCGTGCTGTCTTGTCCGGACCGGCCAGCTTCGTAGGAGACGCGGGCTGTGCGTAGTTGTTTACAGCAATTCGTGTCGTCGGGGGCGAAATTGACCCTGGTTTCACAACCATCATTGGGTTCGCGAGTGACCCCGTTTTCTCAAGCGAGGTGTTTCTATTCGCTAAGTCTTTCGTTGGAGTGGGGAGGCGATACTGCTCCGTTCCCTCCGGCTGAGGAGGCGGAGTGGTGGTTTGGCGGCCAGGGTTTAGCGTCGAACGTTTCAGTCGGCCGTTTCTGTTTCCGCTCAGGCGGCTTTGAGTTTTTTGGGGGGGTTTGATATTTCTTTCGCTCGGACTACTGGGGCTTCCAGTTGTTCCGGCAGACGCCAATATTTTTGGCATCAAATTTATCACCCCGTTCGGGCGAGGGCTTGGTGCCTATTTCTGCCCGTGCGCCGGCTGGCTTTGGGCCGGACTCGGTCGCACCGTACTCGTTGTCAGTTGTATTCGCTGAGTTTGCGAGTGTGTCTGCTGTGGCGTGTAAGTTGTCTCCATGTTTATGGGAGTTGTTAGTTGGGTTACTGAAGTTTCAGTAAACCTGGCGGCGGGCTTCGCGGTTTTTCAGGCGGAGGTTTACTCCTTTTTTCTTGCCCGTGCTTTGGACGGCTTTTGAGTCGGCCCCGGTCATATGCCTGACCCAGTTTCGGGTTTGATTTATGAGTCTCGGGTGTTACTTCTCCGGCATCCGTTAGACCTTTTAGGCCCAGATTGCCTGTTGCTGTGTTGGCTTGCCACCTTATGCCGTCGGCTCTTGTTTGGGGTTAAGCCTCCGGCTGTTTATTTAGTGCTCCTCTGGGGGCAGCTACTATCGGCGCCTTGCCCCGTTTTGGGAGGTTGGTGCCCTCGGTCCGTCAGTCTGACTTGGACTCTGTCTGACGGTTTTCTTATGTGTTTCGGGTTCTCTGTTGAGTTGCCTCCGTGACAGAGGGCCCCCGGTCACGGGGTGGTTTCTACCACAAAGTGTTGCAGCTTGGTGCGGTGTAGCATGATAGTGATGATCGGGCTGGTTCTGTAGCTTAAACTCTACAGCCTTTTAAGGTGTTTGGGCAGGCTTCGTCACCCGACGTTTCGGTATAGGGTAGGAAGCGTTTGTTTTCGGATTGTGTGTCTCCGATTTTGGCCTCATCTGAGAAGGCCACCGGCCGCCCAGGTGGCTGGTGGGGGCTTTGCCCCTGCCCCCGGGGTATCTTGGTTGGACTCGGTTACACTTTCTGGTGTTTCTGGTTCTCGGTCTGTTTCGGGATCCGTTTTGCTAAGCTCGGCTTCTGTGAAGCTCTGTGCTGTTGTTAGTCTTTTGCGGGGTCTTTGCCTGTTGGTGGCTAGACTCCCACTGTCTTTTTCCCTTGCTACTCCTCTGTGAGAGGAGTCGGTAGGTGGATCAGTTTTCTCCTTACCCCTCTGGGGTTTTTGGTTTTTGCCTTGATAGCGTTCTGCTTTTTCTTATCAGGCGGGAGCCCGTCTCACCTGTCTCGTGGGAATCTATCTTTGGATGGATTGTGGAGGCAGTTCAGACTGCGGGTCCCGAGGCCCTCTCGGAGGGTGTGCGTCCTCGTGCGCATGATGCCAGGGGTCTTGGTACCTCATGGGCTTTGTTTTGGGGTTGCCCTTCATGATATTATGAAGGCTGCCTTTTGGTTGTCGCCGAATACGTTCATCGCATGCTATCTTTAGGATGTGCCGGCGAGTGAGGAGCGTTTTGCTACGGCATCGTTGTTGGTGGCTTCGTCTTCGTTGGTTCCCCGCTAACCTTTTTTGTTTGGGACATGCCTCCCGCTTGCATCTGTGTTGGTCTAAGCAATAATAGGTAGATACATATGATTTATTGTGGTAAATTAGTTAAATCAGAACTGATTTTATTATTTACTATATAAATCTATGTATCTACCTATGTCCCTCCCTCCGGCCCCTCTCCTTGTTAGCAACATGTCCCTGTTCTGTATCTGGGACCGCTTTAAGAGAGGAAGTTTACATGCTGGCGTTGTGTGAGCGTGACAGGTATAGCGGGGTGTTGGGGGGTATGCACATCTGTGATTTTTTGTTTCGAATGACTGCTTTGTCTTGGAGGACTAAGCAATAATAGGTAGATACATAGATTTATATAGTAAATAATAAAATCAGTTCTGATTTAACTAATTTATCATATTGTATGTTTGGAGCCAAAAGGGCATTAATCTTATCAGTTTATACGGAATAAACACCCTTCTGGCCCCAAACAGACAATATGTACAAATCACTCACAATCAATCCTTAAAATTTAATTCTCCTCTTGGGGCTCTTCCGTACTTTTGAAAACAAAAACATTGTATGAAATAAGAAAAAGAACGTCCTAAAGGAGGGAAATAGAGGGTATTTTTGGAGGGCTTCCTGGAGGGTTTCAGGGGAGGGGGTAATCATTAGCTCTGGGGGCAATGATCACCCTGAATCCCTATCTATTTTTAGCATGAGACTCATGGGATGCTTCCATGGTGGTGACTGTAGTAACCATACAGGAATTAGAGAACCTAGTAGTCAATTGGTTAATGACTTGGTATGTTTATAATTCATTTCATTTTTAAAGGCCTCTTGTCTTCCTTCTCCTGGTCATCTCATTCAATGTGTGCTCCTTGTCTATTCCCATCTGTGTCCACTCTGTCTTATTTCATACCCTAGCAAATACATGTACTCTCTCGTCACCCCACCACCATCTCTCCCTATACATGTATATCCTTCTCAGAAGAGTCCTTCGCTCTCGTTCACTCCCTCACCATCTCTCATCCGTCTCATCGAGCTTGACAAATTAATAGACAAGCAGCGAAGCTCAAAGCGGGCTGATTACGTTTTCCGCCTTGTACAAGCCCAACATACGTCCAAGGGTAGCGGTGATAGGGGTTTTCACTTCCAATCACTGGAGTCTCTCCGCAAGGTGACGAGGAGATGGAAGAAAACCAGTTTTCACAGACTGGGGTCACAGATCAAGGTTATATAACGCCATATCTTACTATGATCCGTCAGTATTACTAAAAGGATAAGGTGCTACTGTGATGAAAATATGAAAGAAACCCAGTTTTCACAAACCATAGTCAAAGATCAAGGCTAGTTCCACATCTAACTATGATTCTCTGGTACTGGTATGGGAGTAAAGTCTTTGTGTGCTGTCATTTAATGGAATTCTGACATATCTTGTTGAAACCTGTCCCTGGGTCTCACTGTTCAATAATGAAAACATGACAGGAATCCAGTTCTCTTAGACTTCCAATCACTCTCTGCTAGTGACGAGAAGATGAAATTAAGAACCCCTGTTTTCATAGAACATGTCTAGTCACAGAGTATGCTTTGGTTGTATTGATACAGGGTTGAGATCTTCATGAGCTATCACAGATTTTATTCTCACACATCTTGTTGAAACCTATTTATCCCTTGGTCTCACAGTTCAACAATGAAAGCATGACAGAAACCCAGTTTTCACAGACAATGGTCATGGATCACGGCTAGTTCCACATCTAACTATGACTGATGGGTATCTTTGAAGGCTACTGTCTTATGACCTTGCTGTGGGCACGAAATTGAATTTACATTTAGATTTTAATCATATTTGAGTGGCTACATTTTACCATAACCAAACTAAGCTATTGTGTTCTGTGATTTGATGCATTCTAACAAATTTGGCATGAATAGTTTACTTTGAGGTTTTTGTACAATTTTTGCAATGCTTTCTCTCTCTGAGTGACGTTTATTTTCTCACTATCCTGTTATAGAATATCAGCATTTAATGTGTGCATTCACTGTCAGTCGGCTTCTCAGTCGCATACTGTATTAATAGCCTGGCCAAACATTGATGAGCTTAAACTAACCAGTCAATGAATAGTAATAAATGAGCCTTGCATCACATGCCACTCAATGGTGTCTCATTAAGGGAGACAGAGGTGTGAAGAGCATCAGTTAGCCGTGATTGCATGGAGGATACCTTCTAATAAAACCAATTCTAATCAGTTGTCAGGCAAAGTGTGCATGGTCTGTGTAACTCAGAAACTTACGACCATTCCCTTTTAAGTGTAAGGGAGCCATTCAGTTCCTTATTGTAGTTGTTATACTTGGTCAACGTCATCCTAAGAAATCTGATTGAAAATAGAAAATGGAAAATAGATTACATATCATGTACATTTCAGAAAGCCAAGTACATGTATATAGTTTAGTATGTTATTTTGTTGATTGGTATTTTGTTACTTGCTTCCAGCATCATACACTTCATCAGGGATTATGTTCAATCGGCATGTTCTATGATGATGCTTTTTTCAAATAGAATACCACTTTTGTTTTCCTGTTCTTCTCACAATTTGTTAACATTGTTTCTCATCATGTATTGGGTTAAGATGACAGAAACTTCATGAGTAAAAATTTCTTAATAATTTTTTCATGTAGTGTTCCTGACGCCACCTTTGCTGACAATTACAGAACACTGAGGGAAGTGTGTAGATGTAGATGCACACAGGATTTGCTTTGAGTAAATAACGTAATTGGAGTCTATTTCTTTAATCTGCAAATAGACAACTGATGGAAGCATTTGTAGAGGGGAGACAGGGAAATGGGTGTTTGATGTGAACAGCCAGACTGACTGGGGACTGGGGGAGAGCTTTGAGAGAACGGGATAGGGGAAGTGGTTATACCGTGTGTCTCAAAAAAAACGTAACACTTTTGAAATGGTTGCCAAATTGAGCATATATAATTTTATGAAAAAATGTCTATATGTATGGAAAGCTAAAGGACCAACCTTTCATATGATATGAAAAAATTAAAAAAAAATCATGCTTCGATGGACAGTGTTCACTTAAGTTAGAGGTATGAAAATGGGCCTGCGCAGGATTTTTCCTTCCAATTTTGGACAGGTAAATTACTTGTAACTTACAAAATAAGGTCGATATGAGATATTCATGATCGATGGATCAAAAGGATATTTTGAATCAAAAGGATATTTTGAATACCTCGAATTCTGGTATTTTCAATGCATAATGAATGATGTACTTAGCTATTACATGTTTGGGTCATTCATAAAACCTGAATAAAATGTGATTGATGATCCACCAAACTTACGGAAGAAAACTGATAAAGAAAAGGCAAGGGGTAGGTGATGGGATGGGAAAAGGTTGTGGGGGGGAGGAGAGTGGGTTGCATAATGTCAATTATGATTTTGAATACGGTATTTCAATTTAACATTTTCCCATTCTTCCTTCATCCTGTTCACATCTACCAGATCAATGATACAATAAGATGGGAGTGGAAGTTGGTGTGTGTGTGTGTGTGTGTGTGTGGCAGGGGTGGTGTTTGGGGATTGATAAATGACAGAGAGAAAGGACTGGTATTCAAAACATCCTTTTAACTCTTAATCCATCGATCATGAATATCTCATATCAAACTTATTTTGTATGCTAAAAGTAACTTACCTGTCCAAAATTGGAAGGAAAAATCCTGCGCAGGCCCATTTTCATACCTCTAACTTAAGTGAACACTGTTCATCGAAGCATGATTTTTTTTTCAATTTTTTCATATCATATGAAAGGTTGGTCCTTTAGCTTTCCATACATATCAACATTTTTTCATAAAATTATATATGCTCAATTTGGCAACCATTTCAAAAGTGTTACGTTTTTTTTGAGACACACGGTATAGAGAAAGGATAGACAGGGCAAAGGATAAGCCTGATAGAGAGAAAGGAGAGAGCGACAGACAGAGAGAGAGAGAGAGAGACAGACAGACAGACAGATGGACAGAGATAGAAAGAGAGGCGGAAAACAAACAGACAGATAGACAGACAGATGAAAGAGAGAGAGAGAGTGGGGGGGGGGTGTAAATTGAGAGCATGTCAAAGAGAGTGATAGCAAGTTTTAACAAAAGATATGACAGAGAGAGAGAGAAAGAGAGTGAGAGAGTGTGTGTGTGAGAGAAAGAGAGAGAGAGAGAGAGAGGGGGAGATGGGATGGGAGTGTATACAAGATACAAGATATACATGTATGTATCTTGCACCTGTGGAATAAAATGCTAGATATATTTTTGCAGTTATGTTCAGAAAACTTACTTCAACTAACCCGAGCCCTATTATAACCCTGGATATCACCCTACACAAATAATCCTGACACAAATCATTGGCGTTATTATGAACTGACGAATCCATCATAATGGATTTGTTGATTATAATATCAACAACGAAATGTTGTCCTGATCCCTCTCTTAAATTTAGTCTACAACCTGTACAAACTGGCTTTCCATGTTTTTCTACTGTGTGTAACTTAATCAGCATTATTTACTCTGATACATGACAGAACATTTAGGGGAGGTACAGGATGATATCAACTAATCAAACTTATCATCATAAAACTTGAAGAAATCCATATTGAGACAAGATGCTGAGAATATTTCTCAAATTTGTAGATAGGATTTCTGTCTCGTTTTCATTAGTCATCGATCATTCTGGAAATATGACGGGAAAACGAGCTCAGCTTCGTCGTGGTCGGGCATCTCAGCTTGGCAGTGGGCCGTGCTGGATTACTCGCAA
The DNA here is from genome assembly GCA_035222895.1 of Strongylocentrotus droebachiensis. Lineage (NCBI taxonomy): Eukaryota > Metazoa > Echinodermata > Echinoidea > Camarodonta > Strongylocentrotidae > Strongylocentrotus > Strongylocentrotus droebachiensis. The sequence continues at coordinate 179,114 of JAVYIG010003264.1, read as the reverse complement.
GCTGTAAATAAACAAATGAATATCAATAAAAGTCTGACTTTGTCGAGTATAGGATCGATAGATCAAATTAACAGGGGTATGGGGTTGTTGCTCAGATCACTGTACTCCAGTGATAGTTGTAGATATGAATTAAAGGATTTAGGAGGGTACATGTAAGTCTATGAATGGTACACATGGTCATATAGACTTGTTTGATATGGATTTCTGTTATATGCTATGGCAAATTTGGAGGTGCAAATAATGTTGCATCATATTTTGCATTATAGTCGATGCAACCCAACAAATTGGATTGTAAAGACAAACAAAATAATGGTTAAAAAACAATCAGCACAATAAGAATTGTAAAACATTTATAGTCTGTGTGATACATGAATAAAAAAAACTAAATGGTTCTATGTTCTGAATACCTGCTTTTCAAATACAATGTTGGGTCTTACATCACTTGCTCTATAAAAGGAAATCTTCAAAAATAATTATAAACTATTCCGTTTACATATCAATCATGAACATGTACATGTATACTACTAAATCAAGATGTTTGCAAAACTACCTACTTATATTTTCTCATTCAAAAATGCTTTGTAATGGAACTTTAAAAATAACTACCGGTAGTCATTTTAAGTGAATGGCAGTACTTTTTAAAAATTAAAAGCTTTAATATGCATTACATTTAACAGTTCAAGTAAAAACTTGTAGGCGTTAGTAACTTCATGAATCTTTCCAAGAACTTACAAAACAAAAGTTTTTACTTAAAGTTGAAAGTCAATGTCAACACTACTTAGATCACCATCAGACTGAATTTCTATCAATATTTTGATCATGCCTCATTGTTCAAACTGAGTTGGCAACCCAACCAGATTTCTTCATCATTATCTTAAATCAATGTGCTCATTAATGTCATGATATTCCATCAGAGTTAATTACGCAAACATTTCCAGACCGTGCTAGTTTCTTAATGGCTCTGTCATGAGCTAGATGTGCTTGTTAACCTTTTGCCTGCCAAGTGTGCTGTTTAAAGGGATCCGCTAACTTTGTCTCAGATTCTGAAACAAAATCCTGGATTTAGCTCATGCTACAATCATAATTATATCAGGAACCCCATGACTTTTACAAGCCGATCGCCTGTCTGATTAGCAAGATATTTATGATTGGAATTACAAATTACACTACAGTCTATTGGGGAAAACGAGTATGGTATTTTTTACTTTTTAGAGGCACTTCTTGATCATTTGAAGCGCAATTTTTTCAGGGCTTCAATATTACACCATACCACAGACACTGATAACAAGTAGGGCCGTGCATCTCAGATTTAAAATTGTTAAACAATGCCTTTAATACACTTCATGCCAAAGCTAATTTGTACACAAAACCCAATGCATCCATTGAGCTAAATAGAGTAGTATGGTGACCATGGTCCTTACTTAAATGGATTCAGCATGATGGAGTTGGTTTTTGCTCTGGAAAGTAACAAATGAGCAATGGAACGACACCACATCCATCTTGATATTTATGCGTTTAAGATAGAAATAAACAGTAACATTCTCAAATTGGCAATATGTAGGCAAGTGCAGTTTTCTATCCAAAAGGTATTCCCTTTTTGCCTGTTTTTTGTTCTTGTATTTTGTCAAGTATTTTTGAATGTTTTCAAATTGGCAACATTTTAAGGCAAATACAAGATCATAATTATTTTGCAAATAGACATATGTATAGCTGATTTTTTAGTAGTTTTAGTTTAGTTAGCTATTTAGAATAATCCTTTCATACAGGAATAAAGAGAAGAGAAATAGTGTTGCCGATTTGAAGAAGCATACCTGAATCATGAAGCCTTACATTAAGACAATTGTTTGAACCATTTTGGTGGTAAGACACCCAGCTGTGGAATATTAAGAAATAGTTATTTATAAAGTAAAAGTCATCTTTAAAGATAAAGTTGAGTTCTGGGGAGTGACTCCGATTTGGTTTGGACGGGGAGTTTGCCACTGAAGCCTCAAAACCCCTACCCATTTTTAAGGGTCATTTGGGGGGATTTTTCTCGAAGTAATGCTTTGGAAATTTTGAAAAAGGGACCCATGTTTAGGATATTTTGTTAAAAATGGGACTCATGTTTAGGAATTTTTGTGAAAAAGTGACCCATTAGAGCGGCACACCCCGTATGTCCTAATATGTGAGTACCCCTCCACCTCCCCCCCTCCACCCCCCCCCCCCCGGGTGTTCTGTAAGTTCCAATTTCTTATGTACACTAAGGCCTATAATTCAACAGGAAATGTTTGTATACCAAGGAAAATACTCGATCTCCAGTTTATGTTTCCAGCAAACCAACCCAAGTTCGTCTGTCTTAAGCACAACTGGTGCTGATAAATCAATTGGAGATGGCACTCCAGTTTCAAGAGCCTCTGACAAATGAGTTTGCTTTAGACTAGAGACAAATATAGCCTCCTTTCAAGGATATCTATCTTATCCACCTGCCTCTGTGAAAGGAGAGTGATGCAGGTGAAAGTAGTCTTCAAATATAGGAGTAAGAAGAAACATTTATTAGAAATAATTTATCGTTGACTTTTCATGGAGACCAATTCTAACAGAATCCAACACAATCCAACACAATTATCACAACATATTTATTTGTATGCATGTAAGTTAGTAGCATCTGCCAAAGATTCCTAAGGAAAAATCTGTGACTTCTGAGTAATAAGCAGAGTATCAATGCATTCCATGAAATATTGGGACTATGTCCAGGACATCATCTAGCTCCAGTGAGGTCCTGTGTGTATACATTTTATGTGAGTTTTTCCTATTTAGTTTAGAATTTGACTGGTCCTAGTGATACCTATTTGTAATAGCTGAATTTAAAAAAAAATAATCTCAGAATGAAGTCTTTCTGTGAGAATTAAAATTGTTATAAAACATAATTCTGATCCAGACATAAACAGGTATCAGGATTACAAACTTTTGTGTCCTAATTGAAAATTAAATAAGGTCTGTTTAAGAGACTAGTAATGACTGCGGGCAGGCAGCCGGTGGATGAGTGTTATAGTTGAAGATATAGGCTTATCTACTCAAGATAGAGACATTCTCCTTCATGTGAGCTCAATAGATTTATTGTCTACACATTCAGGCCTTTAAAATACACTTTCATTGTATGATAAGATACACCACACATTTATCGAAGTGATTCATTAATGTTTTGAATCATATAAAAGCAATGACTCCGCAAAAAAAAAAAACCTGTAGATGTCTACTGCTGATGTAGACTTATTTGTCATTTAACTCTTGTAGGTCCACATGTACTCTAGTTTTGACCTTTAAAAATAATTGTAGTTACTCCTCCAAATACCTGCATATATATGAACTCTATAGCAGGGTTTGACACTAACAGGTGTCATGTGCATATGAGACACCAAATGTTCAACTTTGGATCCCCCCCCCCCCCCCCCTTAGAAAGCTACAGGTGAGCATACATGTGCTCTTTCACCAAAGAACAGTTTGCCCCTAATAAAATGAGTAAATAAATGAATAAAATAGGGGGGATGAATTTTAAAAAAATATAACAATGGCACTATAATTTAATAATAATGTGAGATTTTCAAAGGGGACTTAAATTTTGGCTCAGTGTAAAGATATTGTTTTATAGAGTTGATTTCTTATAGCAGTTTTGCCCTCAACAATTACACCAAGGTGATATAGATTATTTCTTATTTAGAGTCTGGTTCTAGAACTATCGGATGATAGAGGATGGAATGAGGTTGTCTGTTCTCATTTGTAGATCTCATGTACATGCACCTGCCAAGATGGAGTACATACTCCACTAAAGATTGTTTCCGTGAAAGAGAGAGAGAGAGAGAGAGACCATTTTTCATGATTGTTCTTGATCTTGATGGTCACAATTGAAACTCATTATCAGACAGGTGCTCATTACTAAGATATCAGAATGAAGGTTTGGAAGAACATGAGTTTTGTTTAATGTTTCTTTTTCAGTCCTTCAAACTACTTGAAATATTTATCCCTTGATGTTACAATCTCTCTGTCAGTCATTGTTTCTCTTTTGCTCTGTTTGTCCTCATTGTGCCCCCCCCCTCTCTCTCTCTCTCTCTCTCTCTCTCTCTCTTAAATCTAATGCAACGTCTTTCCATCTGCCATTTATTTGTTGTAATCTGAGTTGGATTGCACACATGGTATTGACTCAAAATTGCCTTACCATTTAAATGTCCCCAAATCTTAAAAGTCATTTTTAATCAATTACTTGCAGTTCTATCATGTTGAAATTAAATTAATTATTCTGCGGACACCTCATGCTCATTGATATTCAAGCCACAATAAGATGAGGTTGTAAGCGACAGACCCACCAGCATGCAGATGGGAAGATGAGTGCATTCAAGTTTAATGCTTCCTGAAGAGAAGGCATTTTTAAAGGAGAATGACATTTTCAGACGGCGCTGGTTTAGCAATTAACATTCAAAGCGTGTTTAAGCAACGTCTGAAAAACATGGCAGAAGACATGAGGGGCTGTTTGTCTTGTGTATTCTTTCAGAAAAGAGTTTCAGAAAGAGTCTGAATTGTATAAGTGGCCTGTTAAATGAATGAAATCAACTTGGTAGTTTGAATTCATGTCCTGTCCGAAATTAAAATAATAATAGTAATAAAAAACAGTGGATTCTTTTGTATCACTCGTGTCTCACGGTGTCTGATGACAAAGTGGTAAGATATGATAAAGTGGTCAATGTTTGCCCCCTGTACAGAGACATTTCATGAGTTCCAAAGGAAGGAGGAGGGGGGCTAAGTCCACCCGTATTAGGGACTATAGCTGTCAGGTTTTTCTTAGTGGTATAGCATTCATGAGCAGAGCTTGCTAATTGTCTTGTGAGGAAGCTGGAATCACGTTTTGCTCTTCAGCGTTAGGAAACCCAATGAGGGGTCAAGTAAGGAGCAGGTGGAGGAACTAATGGAAGGGGCGTGTCTGATGGTGCCCCCGTGAAGGGGCGTGTCTGATGGTGCAAAAAAACAATGATTGGGGATAAAAGTAAAGAGTATAAAGTGTAAGATTATTGTAAGGTAGGCTCATTAAATTTATTTTGAGCAGCATTGCTGAATGGCGTAGTGTTAGCAAAACCTACAAACAGGAAAGAAATGAAATAGAAAAAGAAAGATAGAGAGATGGCGAGATGGGAAACTATAAGGGGGAAAGGGAGCCTTAGAGAAAGCATACTCGAGTAATTTTGCTAATGTAGTGGAACTAATCTTAGATCCATAGCTAGATTAGGAGAGCCCGTTTATTAAATGTTCCCTGATTGATTGCGGACATGTTTATTGTCGGTGAGATTATTCCATTTCATCCAAGTATGATCTCCATTCATTCATTTCAATTTCTAAAAAAGAAGAAAAATATGAAAATGAGGAGAGATCAGATCTTTGGCCTTTTCATGAGTTACATGTCATTAGTCCAATAGCAGAGTATAGGACTATAGGTCTACTATATGTGTATATTTCTGATGAGAATCTCTATTTTCATTAATTAAATTTTACATATATAGTGACTTTTGTTTGTATTATGACTCTTGTATAGATAATAAAATAAACTTATTGTATATTTTGCTCATGAAAATTCTTTTATTAATTGCCAATTATCTTTGATATTTCATAACAACCTTAAAGCTTGTGACGGGTGTTCCTAATTAACAATATTGCAATAGCAATGAAATCAGTAGGCACTAAATTAATAAGGTAAAACACACAAATTATGTTCTTTTCTTCAAATTTATTTAGACTTGTTCATGTTATAACAAATAAGTGTGAAGCATACAGACAAAATATATTGTGAGATGTATTATTCTTCCTGTTATGAGAATGAATATAGTACATAGACCATCAAGAGGTTGTAAGTGTTAAAGTGCAATGAACCAAACTTGAGTCATGTATGTTATTAGTACTGTAATAGCCCTAGGCTTGTTATGTCTCACTCTGCTCTCTACTACTCTAAGGGGAAAGAACCCAAGTATGTCTGGAGCCACGTTCACATGAAGGTAAAACATGTTCACACGAATGAAAAGCACGATCGCAACTACTTTCAAAAAATCAATTAGCTATAGCTAACACACACATTTGACTCTGAAAACAAAGTCATGTTCTTTTCTTTGAGTTTATTTATAGTGTAAGAAACAAGTTTGGAGCATATACCCAAGCTATTGTTAGCATTGTAGTAGTATTCTTTTTGCCAAATTATCAACTCATGGGCAATTTTATGAAACCCCTTTGTATTTCCCATATAAATCATGTTTGGATTACATAATGGGCCATTGTTACATGTATGTTCACACATTCCAAAAGGTGATGGATGGGGCTATAACAAAATTATCTTACCATTGAATATTATTACATTATCTTAACATTGAATATTATTACATTATCTTAACATTGAATATTATTACATTATCTTAACATTAAATATTATTACATTGTTGTTTCTGAAATTGTAGTGTATAGCACAAGAAAGGTTTTGAATGCTCATTGTCATCTCATATTGGCAGAAAAACAAATAATTCTCTTATATTTGTGTAGGGAAGTAAAATTAAAATTGTATGAAAATGAAAGTGGCATTAGAATTGTAATCTTTGCTTTGATCTTAGGTAGAAATTCATTGGATTAGACTAAATTGGATGATATATGAATGGATCATGATTGCATTATATATTTTCAAGGGCAACCTTAGAAAATGGTTTTAATGAAGAAAGCAATGTTAGTGTTATGATGGGTTATTGCAATTTAAAGCACCTACTACAGTTGTATGCTATTATACCGACTGCATTTAAATTTCTCTCTTTTGAGAGAACAGAACCTGTACATAAAGACCAGCCGCTTGTATAGACTGCTTTTCTAGTCTCCTTTGCACAGTCTACAGGTTTCAATGTCATTACGACTCTGTTGATCCTGATGAAACACCTTTGGTGTGAACATGCCGAGTGTTAGAATGATCTCTAAACAGGACTTGTGATGATTGAAAGCACTATGGAAATGGGTCTCTGATTTCAGCTCAACATGATGTGAACATTCAGATCTAGTAGGCGAAGACTTCATTCTCTCATTCACACAGGAGGAAATTGAGCGAATCAAAAATCAGGTCAGGGAAAAAGAATCGCCCTCCAGCACATAAAGATTCCAAAATGCCTTTGGCTTCATCTTGTGAAATCCAATGCCATTCTTTTGCAATATTTCACTCAATGGCAAATTTTTGAATGCATTGTATTATTGATGATCAAAATTCCAACAGTAATTACACACTTCAATAAGCTGTTTTGGTCTTAGGTCTTTAGTACTACTTGTATGTTGAGGTTAATTTCTTTTATTTGATTTATGGCAATATTATTCACCATGCTTGCCAGAGAGTTAGAACTTTAGCTCACTCCAGAGTCATGAGAGTTAGTTAACGCTTGAGGTGAATATTGAAAATAATTGTGTATCAGATGAGGAAGAGAAGTCCTTGTTCTCATTTGATATAGGAATTATTATTCTTTCAAGTAGCTTGAAGTACAATATCAACGAGCTGAGACGTGGCAGTACTTTTTAAAGAGTTCAGGAGTTAAAACCTCTTATAAATTGTGACGTTGTGATGGAACAAAAGACCTTTTATTCTGCACACCTGAAACGAGAATATAGAATTGTGCCATGTTCTTTATATTACAATATTCTTGGTATAACCGTATTCTAGATATCACAAAATTGCAATCTGTTTTGAGAAATATTCAGGCTAATGAGGATTAAATAATACATGAGTGCTGTAAAGAGCTTGCTGCTTCTAGATTTGTATATCTTCAGAGAGGAGGAAAGTATGAAAGATGAAGTGTTCTATGAAGGGTTACGAGTTTTATTATTTTCCAAGGCATGGCAAATATGGGTAAGAAAACATGATGATATTATTATTAGTTTATTATCCTCATAATATTCTTTTCACAAGGGTTCTTATACTATTTTGCAGGAGAATATAATTATTTAGGAAGGAAAATGTAGGTGCTACTTTTGAAGCCTGCAAGGGGGATTTCAGTTGTTCTAGGAAAAATTCATGATTCCCATATAGTTGCAGTACATTTTGTTCTTGAAAGAAAGGTAGAGATATCAACATTGTCTATATAATTTTGAAAAGACTAACACAATTCCAAATGTGTGCAAGTGCAACAAGTTGATATAATGATAATAACCTGTTTGTTTTTTCATCCACTACATAATGTCCCAAATAGTTGCTTCTGTAATTCTATTAAGACTGTCATCATAATTCATATTCGTTGAAGCACACACTGTGTGCACTACATCCACTCTCTGGGGAATTCTTCTACCACATTGCTGTGAAGCAAATTCAAGATATTGGATGGATGGTAAAGCCCACACTGAATGCAATGCAAGAAAATGCCCTTAAGATTGTCTCACCTATCTGTGGGCTCCTTGGCAAGATTGGGTAATAGTCAAGTTCCATTAACATAGAAGCTTGGCCTGTGATCCAAGTATGTAAGGATTTGAGGTCACTATTTTTTCTTTACAATACATTATTCATTTTAAGAGGCCTCAGATGGTGACATGCTAAAGAGAAGGTAGAGTTCTGGCCTTCTGGGCTAGATGAAAGATAATTTGTGAGCTTCTATTCGTTGTATGTCAGTTTGGAAGAATATCATAGCAGAAACTGTCCCCCTGAAAAGGACTGCTCTTCAAATGCTGTCACATTAAAAATATGACAAGAAATATATTAATGTTTGGACCAGACTGTCATACCACATCTATAGTCCCATATACGCATTTCTGTGTGCATGCTTTTCATCAATACCGAGTCAATTTTTCATCGATTTATGATCCTGAAACCACTTTTTTTTTTAAAACTACATCTTTGAACTTTCCACGTTACTTCTAGACAGTTTTCCTTTATAAATCTTATCATCTCATGACCAGAACTCAAATTTATCTTTATGAAGATGCAATGGTGAAAGTGGTTTGAAGGATGCTGTACAAATGTGGCCTGCATTCTGTAAAAAACACTCCAGGATTTAGGTCACTGCAAGAGAGCTGGCTCCATGACAGACAAGAGAAGAAGAATGATTGCGGGGAGGGATGAGGGCAAAGGGAGAGAAAGGGGAATGTGTGAATGAGAAATAAATAAGAGAGCAACAGACTTTAATACAGGAGGGAGACAGAGAAGGGGGTCGAGAGACATATATATATAGAGAGAGAGAGAGAGAAAAAAAAAAGACAGAGACAGAGACAGAATGAGAGGAAGGGGGAATTAATGGGCATACATGTATGTAGGAATAGAGATTTGCAGATGGAGAGAGAAATAGAAAAGGAGACAGAGATAGTTAAAAGGAAAGGCAGGAAAAAGAAGGGGAGATGGAGTGTGGGGGGGGTGTAAACTCAACAACAGAAAGAAGAGAATAAGAATATAAGACAGAGGATGCGAAAGGAGATTACTTGGCTCAGAAAATAAAGGCTTACAGTGGTCATTTTAACATATTAATAGGCAGAGAGAGAATCTAGGAGAAGAAAGTAGGCCAAAGCTTTTAGAAATATAGAGAAATTATTAAGAAGGAAGGCAAATATGTATGAAGGACATGATAGTAAGATGCTAATGAAGGATATTGAAATGTTAACTAGTCAGAGTGTAATGGAAGAGATGAAAAGATGCAAGAGGTTGTTACGCCAAGAGAGGATAAGCCGGATTTCTAAGCTGTCCACCATCCAACTAACTAACCTGAATATATATCATCAAAAGGATGAAGTCTGATTCACATATGATGCAAAAATCTACCACAAAAAAGTCTCCAAAATGTATGTAATGTACATAGGAATTGCGTGCAACAAAGGTCTTACAGTTGCATGCACGTATTCACTGAGCTCTGTGTTATAAGAAACAGAAATGTGAAGCATATTACACTTTATGATATCATTAAAAAAACGCAGAGGTTTCGCCACGTCATATCAGAACGAGGCTTCACAGACAATTCCATCTCACTCTTCTTATATTTAAGATTATGACAATGAGGCCCTAAAATTATTCAATAATTTTTTTATTTGTCGATTCGTTAAATGAATGAAGTTTCAAAAAGTAAAGAAATGCCAAAATGCCAATCAAAGGAAAGGCAGAATATACACAAAGCCGTAGCCAAATTGACCATTTGTTACATTCTTTAATTTATTTGTTAGTTGCATTGGAGTAGAAATTCTAGTTTCTGTTTTAGTTTATTAAGTATATGCAAACACTTTGCTGAGTAAACACGGCATATAGGATGTCCTGGTTATATATATATTGTATAAATCTCAAGAATAAATTGCGACGAGATTGATGCCTACTAACCAGAGAGTTGACTGACACGAAGCGGCTCTCCTCACATCACTCTATTAACCTGGTTGATTATTCATACGTTACCTGCTTGTTGTCTCGGAGCAGGGTCCTACCTGATGAAACCCAACTACAGGTGCATTTTAAACAGGGGGCCACAAGCAAAAGGCAGGTAGCTTTAAAAATCTGAAGTTGCAGGCTACATTTCGGACTAGGAATGAGAGAAAAGGGAAAATAGAGATGAACATAACATAAAAGGAAGGTAGTATAGGGAAGTATCTTTTTAGACAATTTTAGAAAGTGCAAATTGCTAGAATCAAGTGTAATAAGTGTTTAAGTATAGGAGTTTTTTAGAAAGTTTGTGCAATAGTTTTGAATGAGAAAGATAGGTGTACCAAAAATTCACTCCTTACCAGTTTTTTGTTTAAATTCAGTTATTAAAATCTGAGTTAGAGGGGTGTGTAGATAGAGTTTGCTAACAGTTGGTGAAGATATAAATGGAGGTAAAAGAAAAGAGTTTTAAGGTGTGGGAGGGGACCTCCCAATGTGCCACAGCGACCTACTATCCTTTTATTCAGAAGTTTGAGAAGCTTTTTAAAATGCTATGAAAGCAGTGAAAGAAGAGAAAAACAAGTATGTGGCACATTGTGATAAGTGGTTAGAACTCTCCACAGAGTCTATTTCGAGTCCTGGCTGTATAACGCAGGTCATGTCCCTCGATAGCTCTGTAATATATGCTACACCTGAGTACCGTGCTGTCAAGAGACGCATGCTTCAGATGGACCCGGTTTCACAAGAATCCTTGAAGAATTCTTTGGGTTCAGGTGAAGAAAAGTGATAGAGATCATAGAGTCTCTCAGAAGTGAAAAGTTACATCCGAGCATAGAGCGAGCTAGCAAAGGAACACTCAAAAAAGCACAAGATGGCAAACACTTTCAGGCAATTTCTATAGCAATGGCCATCGCCCTTTGAAATGTGTGCACCTTACAATGTTTTATTACTTAATGTTTACATAAATCGTATGGGCTACCGGTATACAATTTTTTTAAAGTAGTATCGATCGCATTTATGGATAAATGTTTTCAAACGTCAGAATTGCTCTCTCTAAATTGCACCTTCTCTATCATCATTTCTTTATATTTTAAGAGCTTGTTCCCTGTTCAAACAAAATATATTTTATACTTGTCTTTGGTTAGATACGGTAATCAACTTTTAAGAGCTTACAAATTTAAAAAGGATTTCCACTTTGGATTTTATAGATTATCAATATATATTTTTGAGTTGCTTATGATAATTCAAACTTATTTTTGGAAGGAAGTCAATAATGATACATTGCTCATTTTATCTAACGTAGACAAATTTAAAAATTATGCTCCTGGCAATGATGATTGCAATCAAATATTTGAATCATTCTTGTTAACTTTCACATGATCGGTGGCCAGTTGATTTAAAACAAAATATTATGTCATCTTGTCACACATTTTCTTCTTCCAAACTAAACAATTTGGAACATGTTTGCTTGCTTGCTTCCAAGATGTGCTTTAAAGAGCTCATGCAATATTGAAACGGTAGTCCAAGAACTGTTCCCCCTCCTCGTGAAAACTGGGTGATGAGGGGAACCTGAAGAGTGAAAGTGATGCAGCAGGTGAGAAACACAGGTGAATCTTAAACAGGAGGCGACAAGAAGGGACACTTATCGCACCTGTGAAAGAACTTCATAAACCCCTTACTTGCCAGCATTAAAAACCTCAACCAACCAAACCCTAATATAAAGCTCTCATCGTTGCATTCTAAGGGTTAAACTTGAAAAGGAGGCAACAAGAAGGAATTCTTTACTCACCTGTGACACCCATCTTTACTTACTTTCCTACTAACATCAGCCAACTAAAGCCCAATGTAGGAGCTCTTATAAAAGCATTATTAGGGTTAATCAAAAGTTCTTCTGATATGTCATACATCTCTTGGAGAGCACTTGAAGAAAATCTATGCTGGACATTAATGGTGCGTAGAACCTCACTCCTCGCATTGCTTTTTCATGATGCGGTGGTTGGGGCTCAAGAAAGGATTGTTAAAGGTAATACAAAGTTTTGGGAAATTTTGAAAATTGGGTGGATAGTGAATCTTTACAATTTTGATATATTTGGATGCCCCTGTGGATTTTTTATAAGCACTAAAAAAATTAGCCCCTAAAACATTTCTGTTTTTGAGAAAAATTGAATATAAAAATTTACCGGTGCTCCCGGTAAATTTTGATAAATTTCAAATAGCGCCTATGGCCGTACAATGGTAGCTGCGACCATGAAAATCTCAAAATATGTAGTTGGGATATCTAATTTCCAAACGGGAATAGCTAATCGGTCGATTTTAGTCAACAAACATTGTTTCATAGCTAAATTAATATCTTGACCTTGAGAGGGAGCTACACAACATAAAGAGTTTATTATTTATAATTTCATAATTTTAGACTCGATTTCAACCGCGACAACGATCAATGTATATTGTAGGAACGCATATGCATCTAATATGTTAATTTGAACCAAATTCATGACCCCATACCAAAACTTTGTAATACCTTTAAATAAGGGCAAGAAGAGAGCCTCTCTAAATTGTCTGATAGCTTTTGGTTTTCTGTTTTGTTCTGACAAAATCTCATGAAGAAAGGGGAAAATTATTGATCATCTTTAATGGTTGCTGTTCTTCTTTCATGATGAACTTTCAAACCCATTCTTTGGATATAAGAAGAGAGTTATTACATGTAGAGCTCATTCCATATCAAGCCTATGATTAGTATGTGCACCATACCTAGTAGGTGAGGGGTCCTGTAGATCTGTGATTGCACTTATAATAAGGGGGGGGGGGTTAATAATTAAAAATATCCCAAAATAGACAAAAGGTATAAAGATAAATTTTTCAATTACAAGCAAACCAAAAAAAAAAGACTCCCCAGGGAGTGGAAAATGTGCATACATTGTGTGCGGGTAAGCCTGAATCCGATGACCGGGGTAATAATATATCTGTAAAGCGCTTTATAGGCACATTGTTGTATCGATGTATTGGGCACATTGTAAAAGTACTGTTTTATCAACATCTTTATTGGAGTCTCAGGGTAAACACTAAAAGGCACTTTAACAGTTTCTATATTATCTAAGATCTCAGTCACAATCATAATACATGTATCGTAGTTTAAAGAAGGAAGATATTCTATCCATTTCCTGCTTCATCCTGGTACATCCTGGTACAATGCTCTCAGACAAGGTTCATTGAACCTGGAGAAGTTACATGGATCACATGGACATTCACTATGAATGATGGCGCACCCTAGAGACAGGGATAGGAGCCATATTTCTTCTGGATTATCACTTATGGGATTCTTATTAGCACCCATCTCATCATCACCTCTCAATCATGCATGTCGTACTGACTGGGAGCAAAAATATGGGGGAGGGGCACTTCATAGGGCACTCCGTGTCCGTAAGATAGGGGGAGGGGGCAGTTCATGTGTTCATAAAAGGAGGATGAAGGGAGAGAGAGGGGCGATTCATGTGTACCGGTATATGAAAGGGGCTAAAAGAAGGGTCACTCTCACTTTGTGTCTGCATGAAAGGAAATAATGGGGGATGGGGGCAGTACATATATAGCCAAGAGGATGTGGGAGGGGGAGTTGACTCCACCTGGCACAATTCGGATATAAGGAAAGGGGCAAAGTTGGGACCATGAATGGGGCAATTTATCCAGACAAGAGAGGGGCAATTATTCATCTGACTGTAAGGACAATGTGGGAAGGGGTGCTTCGAATGGGAATATTCATAAATTATTTACATGCACAAGTCATATCCTCAACTTCAAACAGCATCTTCGGTATGTTTTCAATGCACCGATAAAGAAAGTGATTATATTACAACCCACTCTCTTTTTATCAGACAAAGATGTCATGTGGAAATTGTTGTGTTTTTATTTTTTATATGTTTATCATTTAATACACACATCTGTAGTTTATGACAAACTGAATGATTTTGTGTACCTTTTGGGTATCTTATCATGTGTTTCTACTTGCAGTGATGCCCGATTATACCCTGTTACTAGAGAAATTCAAACTTACACAGTCTAACATGGAGGGCATGTTGCTACACAGATATTCTAAAGGAAAACAAATTGTACAAACACAAAACAACTTCCAAGCACAGCTGCCTGGCAAATAATAGTGAAGTGTCTACAATCGTAACATTTCTCTAGAAAGACACACTTAAGCAATCAATAGCGTTCATCAAAACGATCCGCTGTTTGACACTGTATAGTATTGATCAAGGAAAATAATCTTTACAGGAAGTTGTCCCAGGGTGTGTCAGCAAATTGGTGAAGAAATGCTCTTTCATAGGTTTGCATCAATTATCATTTTACTGGCTCTCTCTGATTAATAAAGATGTGAGCTCTCTCTCTCCCCCCCCCCTCCCTCCATCTCTTCTATCTCTCCCCTTCTATCTCTCCCCTTCTATCTCTCTCTCTCTCTCTCCCCTCCCTCCCTCCCTCCATCTCTTCTATCTCTCCCCTTCCTCCCTCCCTCTCTTATATCTCTCCCCTTCTCTCTCTCTCTCTCTCTCTCTCCCCTCCCTCCCTCCCTCCATCTCTTCTATCTCTCCCCCTTCTATCTCTCTCTCTCTCTCTCTTTCTCTTTCTCATTCCCTTGCAAACTATTGATTTATTAATTTGGTATGTGTAGGACATGGCTGTCATGTCATAGCTCTCTCACTTTTCAATTTCTTCCCCATCTTAGTTTCATTTAAATTGGAGATTGTCTTGTTTGTCATGTTGTAGTGGGACACATATCTATGTGGTTGCAACCCACACACTTGTTTGAAAACTTAAGATTAATTACAACTGTTTCTTACACAACACAAACTCCAATAAAATATTGCCCAATGTGTTTCATATCAAAATAATGATAAACAGTTACCAGTAAAACAAAACATTTAAAGATGTGCTTATGTTCAAGGCATCAAGGCGTCAACTCTTCCAAATTAATCTGATTATTTGCTCATCCCTAATAGTAACAACTCGTTTATGATGTACTGTGTACAAAGAAATTTATTTTAAGTGTAAGACTTGGATGATTTCTTAGAGATCTTTGTTAAGGGGCTTCCTCCAACCACAAACTAAGTACCATTGATTGCGAGATTGGATTTATCTATGAAATCTGTCATTACAAGAATATTTCCAAGTGGTGGTTGGGGGCTTGGGTTAGGATAGGGTGTACAAGTCAAAGCCAGTACAAGAATGATTAAAGATGGTAGTGTTCGGGGGCAAAGATAGGGGTATGTAAGAGAAGGAGAGGGGGTACAAAAAGGCTTGGCAACGTCCTAAGGACGGATGTGCAAAATATCTATGATTTTTGCTTGCAAGAGATCGTTATTATCTCCATCATAAGAAGCTTTTAAAACTGCACCAACATAATCAATCAATGTTTCAAAGCTATAATTGCCAAGAAAAATATTTGTAATGGAGAAGAAATATTAAAGCCCAAGTCCACTCCAAAAATAACTTACTTTTAATAGAACCAGAAAAATCAGACAAACCAATCAAAAAAAGTTTGAGCAAAATCGGATAACTAATAAGAAAGTTATGAATTTTTAATGACATGAAAAACTTTGAAAATCACTACACAAATTGGCAACTCACTCATGAGTCAACTCACTCTTGGTCCTCACTATCCACTTATTATTTTCTTTATATTAATAATATAAATTTCCTATTTTCACCCTTAGAATCCTATTTCTTCACACTAGCATCCAAGTTAGATTGTTAGTAATATGTGTTTGTGTGGATGCACAAATGAAGAGTAATTTTTGTCCAGTTAAATCATGAAAAAAATGAATTTTGATAAACTATTTATATAAAAATCAATAATTATGAAATACAATATTCAGAAAATAGTATCAATTCTTCAAAATTAATAACAGTTTTTGGGAAATGTCATGCACGCAATATGATACATATCATATAACCTGGGCAAAGGCATGGGGAAATCAAGTTTTGGGGGATAAAAAGGGAAATTAATGGGATTTCACTATGTAAAGCAATTGATAAGTTGTGAGGACATGACGTCACAAACTGATAACCATCTTGGCAATTTGTGTTGTGATTCTCATTGTTCCATAGTTTTACATACTTTTTCAAAAATTCATAACTTTCTTATTAGTTATCCGATTTTGCTCAAACTTTTTTTGATTGGTTTGTCTGATTTTTCTGCTTTTATTGAAAGTAAGTTATTTTTCGAGTGGACTTGTCCTTTAAAGGTATGAATTTTTTTAAGTTTAAGAATTTGCGATCGGTTGGGGTTTTGTGGTTGTTGTTGTTCAACAGTTGTTGGTGAATGTGAGTCAAGCACAGGCATAATCCATAGTGATAAAGAATGGTAAAAGAGAATACATTTATACTAATTGACATAAAATCCAAACATAAGCACCTGGAATCATGGACAGACACATACAGGTTCTCACATCGCATGCAGAGCAGCATAATAGCAGCATAATAGCATGTACCATCACACCACGAATTACAGGCCTGGTTTAGAAACCAGCCAGTTACAATTATTGATTCTCTTATCAATCCCTGTTACTTCCACTCCTTGAACCTTTTCTAAGGTGGTGGCCGCTCAAGCGCCGTCGGAACAAAAAGGTAGCCATATCCCAACAAAAAAGTAGCCATATCGGTGGCGGAATAATGGACGTCATGTCAAGGTTTAGAGGAGAACAAAGAGGGCAGGTGATTGAAATAATTGACTGGTATACTGTAAAGTGATGCTCGTCGTTCAATTATAGATTGTTACAATAGGGAAGGTCTGAAAGAGAAACAATTCAGGTGGAAAGTGAAAGATCTTGTGATGTGAATATTACTAGTACTTGTACATGCAGGTATGATGGTGTGTTAATTATTGTGTAGTGCCATGCACTAAGATGTATATCTGTATTATTAATAGCAATATGTAACATTTTGAGAACAAAACAAAAAACACATCATAGTTTGGTAACTATGGGATACAAAAGGAATCGCATACTTCAGAGGATCTGTTTTTACATGTTCTGCTTTTTTTCCCCCTTCTTGTGGGGGGGGGGGGGGGGTTATTTCGCCACAAGAAGCAGACAAATAGGAAATTAAATACTTGCATGATTTGGCATCACAATGTTGTTTTGATGGCAGAAACGAACAGTCTCTAGAAATAAAGTTTTGATTTATTTGGCCTAATGTAGCTGGTACATATATTATGTAATGAATGGGGTTCGTTTGCTATGCTGACAAATCGTTGGTATTCTTTCTCAGAAGATTAACAATCTCATTATTACAGTAGACTCACCCTTACAAGCCCCTTCGATTGTTGGGCAGGTATTTTTTCACAAGTGTTCACTTCCAAATCCAGGGCTTTGTGATATAGGGGGGGGGGGTGGTAACCGTAGACCAGCAATAAATACAAGTTGCATAGAGGGGATGGATCGTACCGCATGCTTTCTCAATATTTTTGTCAGTGCAATAGCCCCCTCCCCTGCCCCCTGCCCTGCCCCCTGCCCCCTCTCTTCCTTCTCATTGTGAAGCTTAAGAGAAGACTTTTCGGCAAGCACAGACTCTTAGTCTTATTTGACACTTTATCAAAATGGAATGTGTCTTGAGTAAAGCCTAACCCTTGGTAGGTGTATTATGTAAAGGGCCTATGGGTTATAGTCTACAGTCATATGGCTCAGACCGTAGGTTGAGGATCATTATATCAAAGGGTTTGTGCATGCAAAACAGCCGGGACACAAGACTACAAATCTGAGTGCCAAAGATTGGGTTGAATTGTTCCGTTTTCGGGTCATTGTACTTGCTTTTTATCTCCTTCTCTCCCCCTCTTTCTTACACCCCCTCACCCCTCAATAAAACTCTATGTATGCCTAAATCTTATTTGTTCCCTTTTCATTGTCCTCAATGGGGTAACACCCTACCTAAAATTTGTGTGATACAGACAGCATCTTCTTCGAGTACACCTACTTCACACACAACCTACAATTTCCTCTTCCTTTCTTTCCTTTTGTCTGTTCCTTCCAGGGAAGAATGGTCTGAATGAGAGCCAAATCCTTGTTTTGTAAGGCAGAGGTTTGCTTATAAATCCATGTTTCTGTAAACAAATTATGTCTGGACACCCAGTGTTTGTGTAGAATAGTGCACCGTCCAGAGCAAGATTACCGCTTTCTATTCCTATTAATGGGACTAAGGATTAGAATAATTGGGGCTGGGTTCCATTCATTTTATAGAGAGTGAATTATGAGAGGGCATAGTTGAATTGCTAGCCACAAATGGGTTATTTAGCTTGATATTATGTCACATCTATCAAAAATTCAGTTTTCCCCTCTTTTTGAGGTTCTTTTATAGAATTTGTTGACAATGGTGTTTGTCTATCGATTTCAAAAGCGAGGCCTTGTTAGATTTTGAGCAACCCATCTGACTAAAAGTGTGTGTAGGAAAATTCTAGTAAATGATAGAATTACTGCATAAATATGATTATAAGATTATATATCTTCTGTTAGGTTCTGATAATATCACACACAGGGGAAATGCTAGTTACCGTTGTTTACATGTTATTACATCTTCTTGTGCATTGTTAAAACATCATTACAAATCTTATAGAACCCTCAAAATGGATGCAGCATATTTTCTGTCATCAAGGCCTGTGCTTTATCTTTCTTTAGGAAGGTAACAGGGAAACAAGGAAACAACAATGACTCCATCAAGATAAATGATGCTATTACCTGAAAGAACCTGAATATTTTCTTTATTGTGCAGCCTGAGATGATTGTAATTTGTATGCTCATGGACAATATTATTAAGAATGAAAGCGACAAAGGTCTGACATAAATGATAAATCCCATTATTGATAGCATGGTGATTTATTGAGTATCAAGAATTGACAATTATCAGTTTAAAGTTAGAGATTAACAGTCCTTTTTAATATTTCAGGTGCTATAATGAAAAATCCATTCTAAGTGATTTGAAAGAAAAAACTACCAAAAAATATAAACACCATTTGAAATAATCTGAAAGGATTTTTTTTTGTTAACCCTTTCCAAGCACTTGGATAACAAAAACATACATAAGAAGCAAATCACATTTCATGTATGCCATAATCTTTGGCACTTTTATGGTAATCAATGAAGTAAATATAGCCCTTAATATATGGAATACTGTCTAGCTCCAAGCGCTTCACAGATATTCAAAGTATGCTGTCCACTAATGTTTACTCGTTCAGAAGTTGGCCTGTATAGGGCCCTGAAATTTAAAGTTAATGACCACTACATGTACCTGCAGCATTAGAGAAAGTTACTTTGCTCCCATAATCCAATTTGTCTAGATTCTAATATGTTTATTTTTGCCCTGTATTTAATACACAATTGTTTACTACAGTTCGGCAGTTTGGATGCACCTCTACATCGGGCCAATATGGATTTATTTTGTTGCGCTGTGATTGTATGAAACCGTCATTTGGTTGTAGTAATTTTGTTCAAGCAAAGAGCTCCATGGTTTAAGTAATTTGTTGTATTTGTCACCAGGCTTAAAAGGATGGTTCCTAAAAATCTGTTCCACAAGCTTTGTTTGGAGTATCTGCCCATTGAATTGCCCAGCACCCAATCCCGGTCTATTGTCCACCCTTCCACCCCAGGGGACAGAATTAAGAGGTCATCAATGACGTCTAGGGGTCAACATAAAAAAAAAAAAAAATTTGTCTTTGTTCATAGATATCTCAATAAGGTACAGTATATTCCCTGGTTCATAATAATTTCCTCAAAATATCATGCTTAAGGTGAAACCCTGTCTATTTTGAAAATCTTACCATACTGTACATCAAATTTTCAGCTTCAGAAGGGCATTTACTAAAACATATTACATAGAGTTAGAACCATTTTGTCTCTCAGTATATGATGTTTGAAGGTTGAACTGTGAGTTTGTAGTAGTTCCCAGGTATCTTACCCTTGTCAATCTGTTGTATTCTTCAAGGATTTTACCAGTTATATGAGATATAAGTAAACAGGATGGCCTCTGATTGTGTGATTAAAAAGGTTTCATTGGAGAAAGCAAAAGAATTGATCCCACCATTCTCAAAATTGAGTAATGAGGCCATGGGAATCTTCCTGTTCACATTCTCTTGTTAATCAAGGTCACATTCTTTTGATTCAGGAGATGGGTTTGAGATGGCTAATCTGTCTTTGTAAGGTAAAACTTTTGTCCTTTTGCTTTGGGATACAACTATGCTGTTTTCTTGTTGTTGTTGGTTTAAAGATTTGTTTTTTAAAGTCAGGCTAAGACGGGTTTGATACCACTTATTGTTCTCATTGTCTAAATGGTTAGCCAACTGAAGAAATGAAACGACAGCCTACTTCTTCAGGCAATAGTTATTGTAAACCATTTATTTTATGGTGAACACTAGATGGCGCTGTTCATATTTCATTGTTTGCCACGATAGAATCCAGGTCAAGATGGCTTCTTTCCTGTCAGTTGCATCCTTTTCAATGTTGTCGTCCCTATGTTGCAATTGTATCATTCATTAATGGCAGTATCTAGTTGGTCTATTGAGTCAGTCTTTATCTTATCTTATGTAAAATAATGATGCTGAAAAATGTTTAATTTGATGTTCATGTATTTTTATTTTTTTTGTAAAATACAATTTGCATGTTCATCATATGTGCTGGTGCTCCTTTTTTCCAAATAACTTACCAAGATCTAAATATCGTTTTATCTTCTCAGGTGATGTACCGAGTGTGGAGCTATGGCCAGTCCAGCAGGCTCAGTTCATCCCCTTGACAGAAGTCCTGTGTCTCCTCATCTCAGAGATGAACAGACGGAAGCTGATAGCAACCCAGGACACAATCAGAAAGAAGCTCTCGGAGTGCTACGACAAGATGCCTGTACCTAGTCCAGAAATCATCCACAAATCCCTCACCCATCTCATGAACGAGGGGAAGATCGTGCACAATGGTTCTGGTTACTACATCACCAAAGGTGATGAGGTGCCTCCGGACACCACCGATGCAGAGAGCGTTGCCACATTTGCTACAACAAGGACAAAGAAGAAGGATAAGGAAAAGGAGAAGGAAAAAGATAAAGATAAGCCTAAGGAATACTTGATTTACAAGGACGGTGTTCTGACTAGACATACTTTCCCTGAGGAAGTCAATGAAAATATGGGTATTAAGGTAAGACCTGAGTCAGGGGCTTCCAGACCGTTGTCCTATCCAGCAAACCCTATCCTCGCCAGCATCCCAGAAGATCGGACAGCCTTCCAGAGAAGCATCTCCATGAGGGAGAGAAAAAGTCCTCAGAAGAAGTCAAAGTTTGAACGCACCAGCTCCATGCGTCTCCCCAATGACATTTCTTACTATGACCAAGGCTACCTGACATCAGACTCAGAAGCAAAGCCCTCATGTCTTGGACGTCTCTTGGGGAAAGCAGTCCAGAAGAAGCCGAAGGCAGCTCTCAATAACAACCAGCCAAAACGTATACTCCAGACTTTTTCAGCTCAGTTCCCGCCTTCAGACATCCAAGATCCTTTCTTTAATTACAACCACTGGATGAAGAAGACTCCTGAGAAACTTGGTTCTAACAGATCTCAGACCAGTGGGCAAGACGGAGACAAGATCAAAGATGATACAGAGAGGTCTAAAACACTTGAGGCCGTACCGACTACTCCGAAACACACCTATAGTCCTAAGTCAAAGAGGAAGAGTTTGCCGAAAGACTTGAGTAATGTGAAAACAGGATCCCATTATGCCCTTGATCATGGACGTCTGACACAAACTGCCAAAGTTCTACAACAGAAATATCAGGATGGACAAGAGGAATCTATGCCTGAAAGTGAGGTAGAGTTTGTCAAGCCAACTAAGATGTATGACGGTAAACATAGAACTAAAGCTGTAGCAGATCAGAAACCAACGTCTTCAAAGAGCCCTCAGAAAACACCCAAGGATCCAAAGGGTGATAAGATAAATCACTACTTTAGCTCTATGGATAGGGCACGACCTTCAAACCCTAAGCCATACCAAGGTCTCACTAGTGAGAGCTCTCTTGCAGGAAGTGATTCAGAGCTAGAGATGAATCCAAGAAAAAAGGCTGCAGCTGTAGAAAAGCGGCTGTTGAAGCAGAGACACGCTGATCTCTTGAGAGAAAGAAGACAAGGAAGATTATTTGCAAGCCAAAGAGCAGATGCACCTGGTTCAGCTTCTGATCTTGGTGAACAACAACCAAGAGAAGAAGTGCCTTCTCGCTTGCTTGCCACTGGACGATCTGCAGTAGAGGAGTATGAAAAGCGCAAAGGATATCTACCCAGGCGATGCTCATCTGAAGAGGATATAAGTGATTTGCCTCGGTTACTTCCAGAAAATTCTGAGAGGCAGCTTGTTCAAACAAGTCGGAAGATATGTCTTGCCTTTCAGGACAGTGGGCAGATGATGGTAAAGACATCAACACCACACTCTGCCCATAACTCGAACAACCAGACAGTAGAGAACAGAGAGGGGAACAACCGACTCCGTCAAGAACCAGAGAGACCTAGAGATGCTTCCAACCTGGAGAAGGTTGTCATGAGGAAACATGATCTCATCAAGAAGAGGCCTCACTCAAGTCATGAAACCTTCTACAAAGATGAAGAAATTGACAAGTTATTAGAAGAGGAACTTCAGAATGAGAAGGTGAATCGTAATATGAAGTATAAGAGCAATGTCCCTGAGAAAGATAAGAACAGTAATTCTCGTTTACAGGGCTATCCAGAGATCTTGGACCACTGCCACAGATCGGGAAATGGTGAGCTGAACCGAAGCTTTGATCGTGAGTCTTTCACTTCGTCCAGTACAGTTGAGTACACCAACCAAGGTGATCCTCCAGCCATCATAGGTCATACTGTCAGCCCTGATGCAAGCACCATTAACGGAGGCTATGCCTCACTCGCTAACGGACAGCGCCCTCTCCATCACAGAATGGAAAGCCTCTCCAGCTCCACGGGTGACAGCGGCTTCAACTCCCCACGCTCTTCTGTCAACAACGGCTTCAACTCCAACGGGTTTCCCTCCAAGCAGACTTCTCCTGATGGCCTTACGGTGAGGTCCAACTCTGGCAGCAGCAGCAGTATCCCTGTCCTGGTGAGACCAATCCCAAGACGGGCCTACAGCAACACCACTGCCGTTGCTAAAGTGATGCCAACAGATTCCCAGCTGGTGCAGAAGAGACGTCCAGTGTCCAGCACCAGTGACCAGTCCAGTAGCTCAGACCTGACGGTGAAAAGCATGAAAGAGAGAAGACGGAGCGGAAGTGACCGGGATGGAAACTCCTCTTCCTCAGATAGGTCAAGTCACAGTTCTAGGAGCCAGCAGAGACTTACAAGGGTCAAAAGTTATGAGGTCATTGGGACAGTTTAAAGTGTTTACAGATAAAAGAATATAGTATTGGCATGGTAGTACTTAATTAGAATAGATATTCCCTCTGACCAAAATTGTAGATAGTAATAGTAGTAATTGTAATAGTTTGATTTCTTTATCCATATGTCTTTCTTATTATTCCTTCCTATATCCTCTTCTCCATTTCTTGGTGTTTACCCCTGTATCTTTGCATTTTTTCTCTGTAGACC
The DNA here is from genome assembly GCA_035222895.1 of Strongylocentrotus droebachiensis. Lineage (NCBI taxonomy): Eukaryota > Metazoa > Echinodermata > Echinoidea > Camarodonta > Strongylocentrotidae > Strongylocentrotus > Strongylocentrotus droebachiensis. The sequence continues at coordinate 155,172 of JAVYIG010003264.1, read as the reverse complement.
ATGCAGTGCTTGAGTATGTGAAAAGAATATGAAATGTGACAGAGTATATATACTGTGTAATCTGAGAAGTTTTGTTCTGGATATACTTTTCACGCTTGTCCAATCAGTCATCTGCCTCAAGAACTAACCTGTAAGTTTCACAAAGAACTCTGCTTAAATACAGCAGACCAAAATCATGTTTAAACTATGGCCAAAGTAACACATTCAAGCCAAATCATTCATATAGGCTAGGTATATCATAATCATGCCAAAGATAATTCTTACCAGTGTACTGGTGAGATTGTATGCTATTTTCAATAGATTTTTAAAAATAAATCTTCCAGATAGAAGGTACCCATTCAAATTGCCACGATCAATCTTCCCATTACTGCATTCAAATGATGCGCCATTGAACATGACAGTGTTTCTGTATCTGTGAACATGATGGAAGTATTATCTATACTAGGTTTAGTTAATCTATGTAGATTGATGGTATTCTTTCAAATCTGATATCCTGCTGTGTATATTTTTGCTCACCTTGTTTTTATTACAAATAATGACTGAATTTATTGTTGAATTAAATGTTGTTTTATATAATTATGTGCCCTTTTGCATCTCAAAGTATTGGATGTATGAAAGGTAAAGTACAGTGTTGGTCAAGTCAAAGATCTGATAATCATATGAGTTTCTTAGTGCATCTTTTTTTATCAAACACGATGCGAAGTTTATTCAATTGGCTTTAAAAGCTACCAGAGGACAATATGAAGAACTAAAGATAGGTCAGAATTTTTTTGGGTAAATACCTGTCAAGCTTGAGAGCGCTGTTTTTATTTGGAAATCCATATTTTTCCCTTCTTTATTTTTCTGGGGGAGGGGATAATTTGTTTTTCTATTTGAAGAGAAACTTATCTGTACCTTGTTCACATATTAATAGAAAACAAAGCCCTTGAAATATTTGAATGAAGAAGCTTTAAAAATACCTACATGTAATAACTTTTTGAAAATATAGGCATTTCATAGTGAGCCTCTGAAAGTTGGCATTTTCCCCAAAGAATTTTATATTAAAATTAGAAAAATATCAAATTACATTGACCTTACCAACACTGTACGCTTCCTTGGGATATAAATTATTTTGTTTGGAACTTGATTGAATCAACAATTCTTGTATTGTTGAACTCAGTATCATATAGGCCTATGTAAAGTGAAATCTGAATCTAATGTACATATTACTTATGTGTAAAATTGTATATAGTTGGTAGCTATTATTCTGAGTATTTAAAATGATATTTATTATAAGAATTTGATGGTTAGAATGTTATATGCTTAAAATAAATGAATTATGGGGTTGATAATACACTGTACATGAACTGAATGTCATCTCACTGTGCTTCATTTTCAAAACTTCACCATACTTTTTTGATATAAATGAATGGCATAAATGATAACTTGAAACTTAAAAACTGACTATATAAACAGCAGTCATGCAGCTCGGTAATTTAACAAAAAATCTTTTTCATGTCCCTTTATGCTGTGTTGGAAAAAATCACAAGGAGAGGTTGTGGTCATGGTGTTAAGTGTATAGGTGTTAAGATACTAGTGAAAGTGTTTACAGCTGATGAATACTCTGCTTTGAGTTTTATAGTGGTCATCTATTGACACCAAACAATTAACACCAAACACTTTAATTCATGATCGATGCCATACACTAAACTACTTTGACACTAATAGTATTAGGTATAATTTTGGTTGGCATACGGTAGGTACATTGCAAGTTCCGTGTACTGTCAATCATACATTGGAGACTTGTTTTTCTTCAAGAATTTCTAGGAAAAATCAAATGTTCATGTACTATGTAGCAAGTGTGGTAAAGATTTGGCAGTGCACTTACTTTAAGCACTGGGCATCAAAAAAGCATAAATGGTAATATGTAAATTAAAGTAATGGACAAATTTACTTGAATGCTCCCTCTCTCTCTCACATGGTGCACCCGCAAGCCTACTGTATAAACTAGACAGTATCATACACTTCTAAATAAGTATACAGCTAGCTCAGCCTTGCTGAAGTGTAATGCCTTGCTTGGAATGTGAAATATTTACTTTCTTCTGATAAAAGAATGGGAAAGAAAAGCAGAAAATCATATGAACAAGGGCTGCGTAGTCACCAATCAGAGGTTTCATACTTTTACTTGCAGGTTTTGGGGTCTCTTTATTAATTAATAGGTATGATTAAAGTTGTTTCTTTCTTTACAATGAGCTATGATTTGGTGCCATGAACCTAACACACAGAACAATAATCATTATGCTTGAAACATTCAAATTTGTTTTCAAGTATCTTAGTTCATATTCTTGTACTATTAGATAAACACTTTCATTTTCAATCGACATACTTTCATTTCACTTAACTTTTTAAAGAATTTTTACAACAAATTTTGAGGCTTCCGTTTTTATACTCGGTTCTTTGAAATATGGTGGATTTTAAAACAAATGCTGCGAGAGACACAAGGCAGTTGTTAGACACCGATATGTATCTAGTGTTACGTTGATAAAGCATATTCTGTCTGCTTATGAGATTTATGGTCAACAAACCTCTTTTTAGAAGTTTGAAAGAAGGATGAAGTAACTTTTGCAAACAAAATTATTTTGCCATGTACTAAAGAGTGATGTGGTCGTTTGTGAAATGCTTGTATAGTGTTTATTCTCCATCTCATAACATATCTTGAGAAGTTACTCTATTTACTTCCCATACAATGGAAGTCCCAAAAGAACACGTTTTAGCAACATAAGTAGTCATATTTGCCAATCCTGGAAGAAAGTATTACAATTTAATAATGAACAGGAAACAATTCTAAAGTGCTGCATTTTTATAAAAATGTTGGCTTTTGTTGCTGATGTAGTTTCACTTGTGTAAACTTTTTTATTTTTTTATTTGCCCTTTTATTTGTACATCTCCAGCCTATCACCAACCTTGACGGACAACTATTACAACAGCTTCTCTTTGTTAAGTTACAAATCATGCCTGTAAATTCCATAATTCAGTATTGTATACAATTCTTCCATACATGGTTTTTTGTTGCTATGCCAACTGCCATGTCACCATGATTGGCAAAATAATTCTTTTAAAGTCAAATGGTATGTTGAAACAGATTTTTGTGATTCTTCTGTTTTATCACATTGATCTGTAAGCAAAGCTACCCTGTATTCCCGCATTCATATTTGGCTGTAGATTTATTCAGAATGTATATCTTGAGGTATTGTAGCTCATGCAGAAATCTTGATTTGACAATTATGATCTTGATGAATAAAATGGCAGCTCAGTCAATATTATAATTCTAATTGCATTGATAGCCATTATTTCTAAGTTTGTATCTCAGGGGAGTTTAAGATTATTTACAGTAAACTTAACTTGTATACAATTGGGCTTTATATTTTATATAGTATTTTTGAGATTGTGAACAGTTGTGTAAGGAAGAGAAAGACTAGCAAGTAGTGAAAGTTTGAAACATTGTGAATGTGGGAAGTTGAATAGAAGAATATATGGAGTCAAATGAGCATTCAAGTAGTGATTGTAAGATTGTAAGATTTTATTGACTCTATCGAGAGTACAAACATATTTACAACATAGTATCAATATAACAATAGTATAACAATGATAAACATGTGATAACATGAAAATAGATAAACATAATAAGATAATATGAACAATAATAAACATGTGATAATATGAACAATGATAAACATGTGATAATATGAACAAATAGGCATTTACAAATCAAGGCGAACTGGGCAACTCACCCTCCTACCGCTACGAGTGTGCCTAACCACATTGTTTATTTGTGAGCTATCATTTACAGTATTACCGTCTACCCTTGAGTCAACAAAATCCAAATATAAATCGAATAACGTCCGATTGCGGAGATTTCGACGGATTCTGTGCATGCGCGGGCGGGTTCTCATATATTCTCGAACGAGAATTATGAAATAAAATTGTGAGTTTGTTTGTTTGTCACTGTAAAAATGGAAGTCCTTCGCAATGCACTACATACACTTCGGTCATGCACAAGAAGAGCTTCAAAATTTCAGCACTAGATCTAGATTCTATATCTAATCGGTAGCCTTAACTTGTTTTAGAAAAAGTCTGAATAAAATTCAAGGGTCCCCTTCAGTAATATTACTACTAACTGATTCAAAATTTAAAAAAATCAAATCTACTTACACGATCGGGTACTATGATCACGAACGCGTACGAATATTCATCAGCGAAATATTTACACGCATGCAAAGAGTAAGATAGCTCCTAAGACGAGTACATCTTCGAAGAGGCTGAGGTTGTTGGTTTTTTACTCATCCAACGAATAAAGAGTCTGTGACATATTAGGGAGCAAAAAGCCACTCTACACACTTGTGAATATTTTTACTCATTCGGTCACTAAAGTTGGACAATACTCATCCAATATTAACTTACATGTACTTTAATGAGTAAAAAGACTCATCGAGAAAATAATCGGGTCACATACTCGTTTTAAATATCATATGTGTAAAATTTCACTAAGAGAAAGGTGGTGTATTCACAAAATGTGTAAAATAATGCATTTATTAGATATATTCTCTCGACTGAACGAGTGAGCTACGATTTTTACTCACCATACTTAGTTCCGTTTTTTTTTTGTGTATGTCTATAACATGGAAGCTATTTGTGAGTTGTGTTTTTTTTTCGTTGTTTAACAGTGATTATGTCTTTTAGCATTTTGTAGAAACTTTTGGATTCGTATGATATAATTAAAAAGACCTAATAAATATGTCTTTGAAATCTATTTCATGATGAAGAGTAAGTTGTTTCCTGTCTAATGATACCCTATTCATAAAATTTCCGCCACGGGTGACGTGTTTTGAAAAAGTGCAGTCAAAATCACACTGTATCAAGTTTGGGCAGATGCACAAAATGTTGGTCAGGCAATGGTTATGATTCAGTGCTTCATCGTTTAAAGTGATCCAATGTATCTATGCATTCAAAGGACATAGTTTCAATCGACAGGATAAACAAATTATTTTAAACAGCCTACTAACATCTTGTCTCATTAGCTTAGATCTCTCTGTTCACTTGTCCATTGTATCATTTCACATGCAAAAGATGTGTAAGGTGCATAAAGTTTTTGTTTCGAACTGCTCATGAAAACTCACAGGTTTACTAACCTCGAGAGAAACATTGTTGATAAAGATATTGACCGTAGACTTTCATGAAAAAATATATTAAAGATTGTGTGATCATAACAAGAGAATATCATAAATAGTGCTTGTAAAAAATGACCATTTTCTTAAGCCCGACTTGATATTGTCAGCTTTTCTTTTTAAATTCACAAAATCAATGCGAATATGTCAGCAATTGTTTTGAGACTCAAATAACAGTGCATAAAAGGGCTTTTTATCTACTTTCACTGCATGCTTCAGCCTAAACTTGGTACAATAGGATTTTAACAATCATTTTTTAAATGACAGCTGCTCAGTCATGTGTGTGTGGCAGCAGAGTTATGAATAAGGTATCATTAAACAGGATATTAGTCATTCTTTAAAATGAAATATAATTTAAGGTCACACAGCTTATAAGTCTTAAATGGGAATCTGCCGAAGTTGGGTCACGAAGTTGGGTATACTTATTGATACGCACTGTATAAATGGAGTTAATGGTGTTGGTGCTACGATGTACGCATTAAATTGGTGAGAGGCTGGATGGAGTAGATAGCTTGAATGAGAAAGATTGTCTCTGACTGATTTTTTTCTTCTTCTGAATAAACTTTGCATAACATCAATATATAGAATCACATCTTGAAGTAATTTATAGTTCCCTGTAATCTTTCACTAATAGGCTTGTCAGGCGCGTACGCAGGGGGGAGGGGGTTAACCCCCCCCCCCCCTTGAGTTTTTTTAATGTGTATGTTTGTTGGCAAACCCCCCCCCCCCCCCTTTTGAGTTTTTTTTTAATTTTTTAATAACAATCAGGGGGCAGATCCCCCGGAAGCTCAGGGGTTTTAGGTATTTAATTACGGTCAGATGAGCATTCAGGGGCCCGCCTTAGGGCCCCGGCGGGGTCCAGGGGGCAGAGCCCCCCAGAAGCTCATGGGTTATAGGTATTTCATTATGGTCAGATGAGCATATTTTGATACCTCGTTTGTGACATGGGCAGGTCACTTTTTTTTTTCTCTCTTTTTTTTTTCTTTTTCTATTCAACATACTTTTACAAAAAAGTGAGGGGGGCTCGAGCCCCTGAGCACCGTCGTTCTGCAGGTCCTGACATGAAGGCTTCTAAATAAGCATATTTTTCGCCTGATTGTAAATTTGGGAATTTCTAATTTTCCAACAACCGCCAAAAAAGGTATGATTTACGAAAAAAATGAGAAAAAAATACCGGGAAATCATGACATTTCAGCAACATTTGTAAATCACTGGAATCGAATTAGAACCCCCCCCCCCCCAACCCCTCATCAGTATGCCAGCGTTCAGGGGCTCATGTCTTCTCACCCCTATAATAAAAAAAAACACACACGCTTTCCCATTCTCTCACAATATTTCCACGATATGCGCGTATCGCTATTATAAAAACCTCCATTCATGCATGCGGAATATTTAGGAAATTGTATTCCTGTTTACTCTCCTTTTCTTTGAATGGAATATAATTTATACGTGATTCAATTCAGGTTTTATTATCTTTTATGTTTTGGTTACAAAATACAAACCATCTTTTACTCTACCCTTAAACGACCAGAATCTGGTCTACGCCTATCTAGAAAACATGGAGAAGATAGTCTTTGGAGAAGATAGTCTTTGTAACATGACTGTGGTGTTGGTGGTGGTAGTGGTCGGGAAATGGAGTGGTGGTAGTGTTGTTAGCGGTGGTGGTGGCGATGGTGATGATGGGGGTGCTGGCGGTGTGTGTAGCACCCTGAGGATCATCAAAGTTAGATATTCGTGAAACTACCACTATTCGGGCAGCGACAATTTCTATATCTTATTTAGTGTATTTTGATGACGAAAGAACACGTTTACCAGAATAAACTGATTTGGCCCCTCACCCTATTTTTGGGGTAGGCCCTAATTCACTTTCTTTGAGTTTGAAATTGGAAAGATTATGCGGACAAGCATAAATGTGCCTATTAGATACCCATTAGATACACGCAACAAACATTCTCTCTCTCTCTCTCTCTCTCTCTCTCTCTCTCTCCTCTTTCACTCTGTCCGTTTTGTTCTTCCCCTACTTTTTTTCCTTCTGATCCCTTCATTTTCTCTTTACATTTCTCTCACTTTCTCCCTTTCCCTTTTTTTTTTTTGGGGGGGGGGAGGATTTCCGAATTCACCATCCCGGATATTCACATGTACAATTACACTGAGTCCTGCTGGGGATTCCCATGCTATATTTGCTGGTACTGCACGTGATCGTGTTATCCATGCGTATCGAATTTATTGTGTTTGTATTCCATCATTCCACTCAACATAACATTTGACATTCAACCATACATTCAACAGTGTACCAATCTCAACAACGCAACATCGTCGAAAACAGCACGAACAGACATGGCATGATGGCTTACAATTCCAGATCTAGATTGTCTAGAAAGGTAAAATAATGCGTGTTTGTTTTTCACCGGTTTAAACATTTGGTTTATAGTAGGCATATGAGTTACTAATTTTGTTAATGCTGAATTATTTTCTTGATATATTCCACTATTGTTGATCATTTTGGGACTATAAAAATGTTGATTGTAATTGTATTTCAATGATAATAGAAAATGAATGGACCTATTATCCATGGCCATCCATGGCCAAACACTGAACGATTTTGAGAGAGAGAAAACAAAATTCATGTTTGTACGTTTTGTAGGCCAACCCACAAAAAAACGTATAGGCCTACTGCAGGCGCGGATCCAGGGGGGGGGGGGGGCGACGGGCCCGACCCCTGTATCTTTTAAAAATGTTGTTTTAAATAAATAATTAAAAAAAGTTAGTGCTCACACTACCCCCTAATGGTCTCCGCGATTTTCAAATTTCAGGGGGAAAAAACTATTTCAACTATATTTTTACAATTTAATTACATTTTAGGTGAATGTAAATTGTCACAAGGCAATAAATTGGCTCCATACCATTCCAGACATTTAAGTTGTGACAGATTTTTAATAGCCTGTTTTGTGTCTTTTTTTCATGGAAAAACGGTTGGGAAAATTCAAAAATAGTTGGGAGAATTTACTGTTAATCACTGTAAGAGGGTGTTGCACAGTGACGCCTTCAAAGAAAACAGAAGCGGGAATGGTCGCTGAGCAGATAAAATGATTATAAAACCAATCGCCACTTACTTAGACTTTATGCGTGTTGAGAAACTCAGCAATGAATCCTCCAATATAATATACAACGGTTCCAAATATTGCACGATTTCCAAATGGCTCACAACAAAATCACCACAGATGATATCACCAAAAACTTAACTTGGCTAGCACAAGCGAATTTAGGATGGTTGTCTAGGTGAATGGTAGCCTATAATCTAGGCGGAGTGCCGAGCTTTTTTCTTTGCTGCTAGACTAACCTTAAGCAGAACGTCTGATACGGCGAGACTACGAACCGTGAGCCGCTTCGCGACTCACGGTTCGTAGTCTCGCCGTATCAGACGTTCTGCTTAGGGTTAGTCTAGCAGCAAAGAAAAAAGCTCGGCACTCCGCCTAGATTATAGGCTAGGTGAATGGTAGAGAAATGAGATATATATGAAGATCCTCCAAAATGAAGTGCCGGAGATAAAATTGAAATAGATTTGATCCAAGTGTATGCAGGAACAAAGTATGATGACGTTCTCAAATTGTTGCTTCGATGAAAAACTTTGAGAAGTGTGTATATATGTCAATATGGAGCACATAATCTGCTGAGAGGCAGAAGAGTTTTGAACCTCTGATCTTTTAACTCTCAGCCGACGATGATGATAGTGATTTTATATTGATTATTTTTTAGCTTTATTATGTTAAAAGTGATGCACAGAGTTGAAAATGTCGACAGTTCAATGATAAAATTCCCTTCAGAGGTAGAGGGGCAAAAGCTTTGTGTGATTTATATTAACGCCCTTCTGGCTCGTAGCAGGCAATTTATAGTAAGTATTTTTTAGCTTATAATAATAATATATTATAATCATAATAATGATAATATTAATATTTGGTTCTTATAAAGCGCATATCACATTATATAACATCCCTTTGCGCATCCAAAGAGCATTAAAAATGACTACCCTAGCTTTAGCTACGGCAACCGATATCAGCGCACAGTGCATTTCAAGGAATAATCCTATCAGGTACCCATTTACCTCGCCTTTGTCAAATGTCTTGACAAAGGACACTAGGGACTTTTATATTTGCGTGGACTGATACGTGTGACGTCCATTCAAGGCAGTGCATTAAAAGGACGTCGATCGTAGCAATCCACGTTGACGTGCAAATCTAAAAGTCCATATTAACGCCGCGGCGGTACTCGAACCGCGGACCATGTGATCCACAGTCCGGTGACATAGCCACTCGACCACGACATCTCATTATGTGTACAGATGACGTACAGAGTCAGTAGAAAATATCGATAGTTGAAAGATAAATTCCCTTCAATTTCTATTAGTCGGTACACATATTTTGAGGGTAGAACATAAACTATAAAGCATCAACCTGAAATGCTTGCACTTCCACAAGTCAATATGAAGAGTTGGACGGTCGTAATGAAGTTCCTGGAACGAATCATAGTCCCTAATAATTTGGAGGTGCTGTGATCTACCTGTATAGTGGTTCATTTCACTTGACTCTTAGTCAAAGAGATGAGGTTTCAAATCCAAGCCCAAAACTAGTCTCCTTTAAGCTATGGTCACAAATCAGAGCAGCGACCGACCGATCAGTAGCCTGCTCGGTCGCTGCTGGAATTAAGCATCGCCCAGCAATTAGGTCGGTGTCCGGGCGGCGACCGCCCAGGCACCGAGCGTATTTTGGGCGGCGAGTGAGAAATGAGCAGGCGCCGCCCAAATTTTAACTCCGCGCTAAAACTTCAGCGGCGACCGAGCGATGCCCTAAAATCGAGCGGTGCCTGGGCGGCCGCCGCTCGGTGGCCGGGCAGCCGCCGGGCAGAATTAGTTAAAAACTCGCCGCTCGGCCGCCGAGCAGTCTACTTTTGGGTTATGTGACCATAGCATTAGCAAGACATTTATCCACATTCTCCACCCAAGTGTTAATTGGTAGACCTAAACGATATGGCTACAGTGCTACATATTTGGCCAATCGGCCATGTCGGCTCTGACCTGAGTAGTAACAAGGTTTATTGGGGCATCATGGCGTAATGGACATCAGCGCTCTAAAAGAATAATAATATACGTACATTTATAAAGAGCAGACACCATTGAAGAAGCCACCATCAGTATTATAAACATCATTACACTAAACAAAAATTATGTTCCCAGTAGCGGACCTAGGGGCATAGGGGACATTGTCCACCCACCCCCCCCCCCCACACACACACACACACAAAGAGGGGAAAGGGGGAAGAAATGACTCAGCAACAGGTTGACGTTTTTTTTAATGTCTGTGTGTGTGTGTGTGAAATATTTCTTATAGATTATTTCTATTATTCTGTCGTGAAATATTTCTTATAGATTATTTCTATTATTCTGTCGCTTCAATTTTGGGTATTCTGAGGAGGCTAGGAACAGTGTTTGGTATGTGTGTGGAAGTGTGGTTGGGTGGTGGGCAAGTTTGTGTGGGTGTGTGTGTGTGTGTGTCTTGTGTCGCATGGTGGGGGGGGGGGGTAGTAGTGTGTTTGGTTGGATGGGGTTATTTGTTTTTATGTTACAACTGATTTCATTTATTTTCACCAATCGTGTAATCTATGTATTGAATCATGTCAAAATGAAAAACAACTGTATTTTCTAAGAAAGATTTGTATTGTTTTGGAATCAATAAAAAAAACTTATTTACATGTCATTTATCGTTTACTCCATACAGACGCTTGACAAACTAAGAACGAGAGCGATCTCAATTTGGTTGTCTGTCAAAGGTTGATGGAAATTCCCAGTCATTAAAAATAGACATTGTAAAGGCAAAAAAAGAAAGAAAAAAGAAGCCACCATCAAAACTGATTTTTATCTTCCCAGTTGTGGACCTAGGGGGGGAAAGGCCATTGGGACACCCCCCACATACTAGCACACAAAGTGAAGGGACAAATGATGAAGAAAATGGCACAGCAACAAGTTGACGATCTTTGTTTTTGTTGTTGGGGGCTTGTCAGTTGTTCGATAACATTTTCGGACTTCCCATTCCCCTGCAAAAATCCTAGATCTGCCTCTGAGTTTAACATCTGACATCGCTATATTAATTTTGTTTACTTTAGGAGGAATCCCTTGAGCTAGTTCCTTTACAAAAGAAGGTGAGCGTTGTCGTATGTAGTTGCAGTCTTTCCAACAACGTAGAGGGTCTTATCCAACTCATCAGACAACACATGAATGGTGTTGTGAAAACTGTGAGATTTGAGCCCCTTCCTTACAACGTCAGAGACATGAACGAGTTTGATCTGAGTGGAATAGATGTTCTGCTTCTCTGTCATTCCATAGAAAACAGACGATTCTCAATAACCAATGTCACAGATGCTCTCTATGATGGCTTCCTACCGCGTGCAAGAAAACATCTCGGTGAGGTATTGCTATAGGTTTTCTTCTTTCAATCTACTGTGTTCTACTTTGACTGACATGTAAAATATTATTTTCAAAAAGTAATAACCACATTAGTTGCTGTATTTACTATTATAATAATAGTGCCGTGTAAACATGATACACGACATAGCAACGTCTTATTAGAGTAAAATGTTTACCAGGCATGCCACGTGTGTATGTAGGTTTTTTTTTCTTCTAGAAAACGAAGTTCTTTAAAAGGATCTTTATTTTTTCTGAAAATGCGTTTTCCAAAGGAACGTCTCTAAGTTAGACCAAAGAATTTACATTTTAAATTACATTGCTATGTCGTGAATCATGTTCACACGGCACTATGATTATAACACTTCACTATAAGCACACTTCACTATTTCTGAATTTTCTTCAAAGCATTATTTAATTGCATGTTAGTGAGAGAAATATGCATATTACATACAATTATAAAATAATATTTTAAGGAGACAAACATCAAAATAATGTGTACTTTCTGAAAACAGGGAGGAGCAAAATTGGAGTTATCGCTCATGACTTTGCAGTAAGTGACCTTTCGTCAGAGAAACTTTCGTCCAAGATGGCTTCCTTTCGCCACACCCAGAGTACAACCTTTAAGAGTGCATCACTTGTTCTTATTGGTGGTAAGCTAATCAATGATGAGGTACAACTGAACGATGAACAACTTGAAGAACTTCAGGAGTTCTTTAGCAACGCTTCATCTCCACCGGCTCAAGAAGTACTAACAGTCATGTTACGCACAGTCTTCCATCTTGTTACGTGTAATTTGTTTAACTAGATCTAAACATTAAAGGCCGTGTCTGCTTGTAAAGAGCATGACGGGTCATAATGATATTTTAGCATTGACTGCAATACTTATTTAAAATGTGTGTGATTCAATGGAATAACAAATGATTCTAAATGAACTCAAATCATACGTGCATATGGGCACTACGTATACTATCTGGTGTGAACGCTCCAGAAACACCGTATGGTCTCCTTTATTAAAAGCAATACTGCCTGTATGATCTTGTAATGCACTGTAGATTAAGAAGGACTGCATACTGGTTTTTGGTATAATATTGTGTAATTGCGACCAATAGCCAGTTCAGGATTCGTAATTTGTTAAATTATTTGAAAAATTGATTTGTCCCGATTAATCTTTCTTGAGAATGTGACATATTAAAACTTACATCCAAAAGTGTTAAACAAAGACCCTAATTCAACCAGTCCACCTTGTCTACCTTTCTACCAATCAGTCTACACATTCATTCTTGAGTTTAATATGTTTTTTTTTAACGCCAAATTTACAAGGGGTATGCATAATTAAGTTGTCAACTGTAATTATTGACAGTTGTTCACACAAGCAGTCTGCTCTGATAATGTTATGTATCACTAATTTACATGTATTTTAATGAAAATATATCCAGTTTTTGTCACCGTGTATTTTTAAAAGTGATAAAATTGATATTTATCCATTCATGTGCACAATGTATTACTACGAGATGCCGTCTTCACTCGAACTATACGTCGAGTAGCCAACTGAAGAAAACAATCACAGTCTTTATTATAATGTTTCTATAAGCAGTCGATAGAAACATGCAATGTGCAATACAGATATAATTATATACGTCAAATACCTTTTATTCAGCCACGTGTGACGATATTTTGTTTGATTTCCATTACACATGTTATATACTGTTAGATATATTCCCTTCAAAGAGATTATGGGATCTTTATAGTATTCGACATTCATGGTCTGTCTCTTTCGATTGTGAATTAATTTTGGTTGAATATGGGTTTCCTGTATAGCATTATTATTGATACACATTGTTTACACTGTCGCCCATAAAATTGGACTGATAACATTTTTTCATGGATTGATTGTGACAATATGGTTTATTCTTGATAGGTATTTGTTTTATTTTCTTAAACTTTATTGACCAATCTAAAGTGTCATTGAGATCGATCAATATATTTCTGTAAATATAAAAACGTTATCAAAAATATGCCATAGGCCTATAGTCACAATCATTTCATTAAAAGAGGTGAGAAAAACTTATTCCAACTTTATAGAAAACAGTGTATTTACATTATGTCCTTGATTTACTAGTTTGTCTTCTTAAAATACTCTTCATTCATGAAATGTGTTGTATATAAAATTGTCAGGATATATTCTTCTTGATTCAAGATTTCATTTAACGACTATAAAACGAATGCATTTTATATACATTTTTATTAACATTAATTTGTTTGTTTGTTTATTGATTTCTAACATTTATACAGGGGAGCACATTTTCACTAAGAGTGATGGTCTTTCATATTCAAGAGACCATGAATGCCCAACACTATAAATATATCATATTTCATGTACAAAAAAGCAATAACCATCATGAATATAAACTCATAACAGTAACAGAACAAAACACAGAAGAAAATATGTATAAACATGTATACAATAATACAATTTGTTTTGTATCCTCGTGATAAATGTTGACATTTTCAACAAGATACTGTTGCATAGTTATAATGTCGGATAACATGTATAGACTGTAATTTGTTTTCAGATCAGGTGAAACACATTCATTCGATTTTTTTTTTGATTTTTTTTTTTTTAATAGCCTCACATCATTTCGGAAGCTCATAAACAAAGTGGAAAGACGATCTTGGCTCAACAAAGATTCACACTTGAGATACCGAACTTTATACACGTATATTCAAGCATACATGAATTCCTCGTTAAATGATACACGTCGATGGGAATTAATATAGCATTCAATTACCTGATTACATTTGTGTGACATGTGTCGGAATCTGGTTGACACCACATTGTGCTGGTTTCAAAAGGAATTCCGGCGAATTATAACGACGCGGACATTGTTTTGTAAAATCCCCTGTTGTCCATCCGGTAGAAATGGAAACTGAACAACATCAGGTCGACAATCGTGGCAGGAGTAAATTTCTTAAACATTCTGATTATGATATATAGATCGCGCTTTATCAGTTCGTTAATGGTTCGTTGCGCATCGTTGCAGATCGTCCGGATTCGTGGAGGCGCAACGATTTATTTGAAAAGCTCAAAGCTATCTTTAACGCCTCCGTGTAATGAGGAGAGTTTAATGTCAGTTGCACATGAGGCATCATTAACCTGACGCAGCACTGTGTCAGCGACTGCTGCTGTATCCAATGTGCCATGATTAATATTAAAAAGATCCAATTCACTCTACAGTTTCAATGTACATATATAAAATCAAACGCATTTCATTTATTTTTCATATCATGACATTGCATTACCTGATTCCAAAAAAAAATAAAAAATTGTCAGACAACAAAAAGTTAAAGCGCTGCAAACATTTCTTTAATTAGTGTATCGACTGATTTCATGCACAAGCTTTATAATTTGGTATGCAAAAATAAAAGATTTACTTTTCGAAGGAAAAAAGCCCCGTGTTTGGTCTCGCGGTTGACCCTCGTCTACTTATACAGTGCGTCCCAGAAAAAACGAAACCGAGAAGTATCGATGTTTTATCATAACTTAATCACAACTATAATTAATGAATGATACATATTTGGAAAGCTTAGAGTCTCCTCTTTCATGTGATGCTACTCAGATGATGCATATTTCACGCATGAGTGATTAAAAGCAATTTGAAGGAAGGAAACTCAAAAGACATTTGGCGGGCGATATCTGAATTTCGAAGAAAAACTTACATTTCTAGAAAGTTGAGTTTCTGCCCTTTCATATGACACCTCAATCAGGAAAAATGAGCGAGGATTGACAAAGTTATGTTTGTTTAAAGTAGTGCTTGCATTTCCATAATTTTATTAAACGAATTCGTTTTCACTGGCTGCCTGCCGTATCAATAAACGAAATTAACAAAAGACTTAACTCCGTTTCGTTGACAATCAGCCGTAGACGAGAGTCTTCATGCATGGCTGATTGTCAACGAAACGGAGTTAAGTCTTTTGTCAAAATCTGCTTTTTGCTACGGCAGGCACCCAGTGAAAACGAATTCGTTTGTTAAAATTATGAAAATGTAAGGGCTACTTTAAACAAACATAACTTTGTTATTCCTGACTCATTTTTCTTGATTGAGGTATCATATGAAAGAACAGAAAATGAACTTTCTAGAAATATGAATTTTTCTTCGAAATTCAGATACCGCCCGCCAAATGTCTTTTTGGTTTCCCTCCTTCAAATTGCTTTTAATCACTCATGCGTGAAATATGCATCATCTGAGTAGCATCAACTGAAAGAGGAGACTCTAAGCTTTCCAAATATGTATCATTCATTAATTATGGTTGTGATTAAGTTATGATAAAACATCGATACTTCTCGGTTTCGTTTTTTCTGGGACGCACTGTATATAACGATCCAGGTTCGAGCCCACCTGAGTGGCATCTTTAGAGAAGAACATTTTGTAATGATAGTTTGCCAAATGCGAAAGACCACAATGTGCAGATAACTTCAGGGAGAGCCCTATTTTTGTCAAAATATATAAAATATTATGTTTATAAAGTATAACTAGTGATTGAGGTAGCAAAAGACGGGAGCGAGGGGTGGGGGCGAAGTGGCCACTCTATTTTCATTAGGCTAACTTATCATTGCAAATTTTAGGGGCTACATTGTCCAATTGCTGCCCCTCCTGATATCGTATATAGCCAAGTGAGAGCCAGGGAAAAACCCGGATCACCTATGAAATCATAATTGGGTCTTTGTATTCCCATCCCTACTCCCACTCACCCCGATACCAGATATCTGGATACACCACTGTAGCTTTGTTAACATATATGTAAAATAATATGCGGCATATGGTAGTATGCCACGCACATAATTCTATGATGATTAATTTAATATTTACATTCAGCAATGCAAGCAAAGTAGCACGATAAAGGGTGCAAAGTCTAACATTCTTTACCCAGGTATAATGACAATGGTCGAGAACAGTGTGGATAAAAATGGCTTCAACATACGGACTGGTAAGCCTAACGTGTTTTAAGATACCGTTTAGGAATCAGAGTTAAACTGTTTCGGTCTGCGTTCTATTATTTGTAGGATTATCCTGCATGTAACAAAATACCAGTTGACAACATGTTTTTAAATTGAAGCGTACTTCTTCCCAAAAGACCCCAAGTGTCAAGTGGTGAACTAAAGTATTGCATTCATTTTTACTAGTTATTAAATGTCAATAGTCAGAAATGTATTTTACATGTTAGTCCAGGACTATGGCTACTTCGGGCAACTTCTTGACGAGCTTTAGGATCACCATGAGCATTCATTCTATCCAAGGTATGCATGATTATTGTTGGAGAATTTGTCTATTTCTATATTTCTAACGATATGATCAGATCACGGGTATCCACTCGACCACGAGACCTCTACAACATTGATTTGTTTTACATATTTTCCCTCCACAGGGATTTTGTTGTTAAAACTGGCGAATAAAGGGGAGTATCTCACTCATTTCAAAAGAGGCTCCGACGATTTGGGGGAGGGGTAGCCTTGACGCTCCCTTCGTTCGCCTACGATGAACGTTAATAATAGCCAAGCATAATAATAGCGTATTACATATAGTGTTCACACTCGTTTATATAATTTGATTAGATGGAGGATGAATCTACCCGGCTGTTTTCTTCAAAAAGGAAAGTGAATGTCACCGTATGTAGTTGCAGTCTTTCCAACAACGTTGAAGGTCTTATCCAACTCATCAGACAACACATGTATGGTGTTGTGAAAACTGTGAGATTTGAGACCCTTCCGTATAACATCAGAGACATGGACAAGTTTGATCTGAGTGGGATAGATGTTCTGCTTCTCTGTCACTCCATAGAAAACAGACGATTCTCAATAACCGATGTCACAGATGCTCTCTATGATAGATTCCTACGAAGGGCCAGGAACTATTTGGGTAAGGATTCGCTGTTGGGTCCTGAGAAGAAAATAAACCGCCTTTTCGACCCTGAGAAATATTTGAATGAATCTAGTAGTAAATTGCTTTTTTCATTTCACATTCCCAGATCTCTAACAAGTGAAAAATGAAGAAAAAAAAGAAAAGAGGTCCTCATATTTTAAGGGAGCAAGCAAAATTAAACACACAGAAAATAAAACCAGGATCGGGTGATGATAAGTGAACTCTAGATATAAGAACAATGCAGATTTATAAGTCTTAAATTAGCACATTGTGAAAGTATTACATAGAAATTGTTTTGAAAATTACTTTAAAATATATTCACATAGCGCTTGACCGTAATGTACCATTAGGTACATAATGGTCTACACCCAGCCCATCTACCAATTGGCATTTCACCATTTATTTGACCTTCACGGAGAGTGGCAAATTAGACTAAAAGTTTAGACTAAATGTCTTGGCAAAGTGCCGTGACAGCGACCCGAACTCCGTTCCTTCTGACCCATGGTCAGGAAATAAATCCTCTAGACCACGACATATCTATCTATAAATTATTGTCATATTGACTCCTTGTGGTTGATGAAAGGCTGTCATCGAATACAACAAAAATTCAATGAGGGGAAAATACAATACCTTCATTGGATATACAATTTTTATTTGACCAGGAAGGAGTAAAGTTGGAGTTATCGCTCATGACTTTCCGGAAGGAGAACTTACATCAGAGAAGCTATCATCCAAGATGGATTCCTTTCGCCTCATCCAGAGTACAACATTCATATGTGCATCACTTGTTTTGATTGGAGGTCAGCTGGCTGAGGATCCAGTACAACTGACCAGGCCACAGCGTGATGACCTTCGACAGTTCTTCTGTGCAGCAGCATCTCAGAGCTGCAGAGAAATCATTCAAGTCATGTTGTACAGATGTTGTTTTTGTTGTTGTTATGGTTGATTTTATTTAGACATGGTAAAAAAATACTTTCAGCCAAAAGGGCTGTTTTTCAGTATGTCTGTATGTATGGTATTACACAAATGAATGTAGTAGTAGACTGCTACTACATTCATTTGCTAAGAAAGCATAGGCCTACATGCTTGTTAGTAAGCAACCAGAGGATCGACGGCTTTAGGTCCTTTCTGAGAGACCTGGTAATGAGGATTAATGCGGATCCAGGGGGGCCCACCCCTGGGAAAAAACGTGTAAAACACGTTAATTTTACCTTTTTTTTTAGATGGGCACCCTCCCCTGGCGCTCAAGGGGAGGGGGTGCGATTTTTCAAATTTTCGAGGGCCCCCAATAAAATTAGTGCTCACTACCCCAGTCAGGGAATGGGGCAAACTGCGTGCCCCTACTCCCTCCTTCAAATACGGTAGTAATCATATTGGCAGTCAGATCACGCTATGAAGGTGAATTCAATTTTAATTTATCACGCAGCTTACATTCAGTCAGATATTTATTTACCAGAAAGGCCGTAAAACTGTAATATGAAAATATTACATGTATTTATACAGTGCGTCCCAGAAAAAACGAAACCGAGAATTATCGATGTTTTATCATAACTTAGTCATATTTATATTTAATAAATGACACATATCTGGAAAGCCGGAAACGAAAGACTTCATGCATGGCTGGTTGTCAACGAAACGGAGTTAAGTCTTTTGTCAATTCTGCTTGTTGCTACGGCAGGCAGCTAGGGAAAACGAACTCGTTTGATAAAATTATGGAAATGAAAGCACTACTTTAAACAAACAGAACTTTGTCATTCCTTGCTCATTTTCATTGAGGTGTCATATGAAAGGGCAGAAATCTAACTTTTTAGAAATATGATTTTCTCTTTGAAATTCAGATACCGTCCGCCAAATGACTTTTTGGTTTCCTCTCTTCAAATTCATTTTAATCACTCATGCGTGAAATATGCATTATTATGAGTTGCATCAAACGAAAGAGGAGGATCTAAGGTTTCCAGATATGTGTCATTTATTAATTATAAATGTGACTAAGTCATGATAAGATAATCGATAATTCTCGGTTTCGTTTTTTCTGGGACGCACTGTATATCACAAGATATAATTATCAAATGGTAAAAGAAAAGACTGTAAAAAGAAATAATAGTGTTTGGACAAGTTTCCTTGTATTTGTTGTTGTTAATACCGTAAAATTAGGTCTGATGACCCCCCCCCCCCCCCCCCCCCCCCCCCGCTTATTCAGCGACTGGCTGAGTCGTTGCGAAATTTTCGGCGCGATTTTCAATCCTGCGTACGCTACTGGATACATTTAAAACCTACAAGCGTGTCTTTGCAAGTACCTCCACTACGACAAGGAGTCAAAACGCAATGTATCAGAAAAAAGGAAAACAAATTACCCAAAAGTGCCAACTAGTTTGTTTCGATAAAATACATGTTGTTTTACCTATACAAAATATATCTTAAGAAATAATTGAAAACTAGAAGACATATTAACCCCATGATGAAATACAGCAAAACATAATTTAAAGGAAATTTGAATTGAAAACAAAAATGATAGTCGTTGACCAGTCACAATTGGAATATCTTTGCCGAGAAAAAAGGCTTATTGTGATGGCCCTTATTTCCAATCATGAAAAATGCTGAATGATTCGGTTTTATTTTTAAATTCCATACTTTATTTCCTTCACTCGCAACAGGCAACCCAAGATTTATAAAGCCATATAACATGTATAAACCATCCTTGTACACATAATCATAAAGATCATAGAATGGGAACCATTATTTAAAGCATACCGCTATTATGCCCATTATTACTTTGATAGTGCTTTAAGTGCATAATCATGCATGGTAGCTGCAGAATGCAAACTTCAGTGTACCATTCTTGTGCTTTTGTTGTTTTGCTTGTCTTGTCATTGTATTGTTTTGTATCTTATCTGTTTTCCCCATCTTTTCTTTTCCTTTCATTTTCTACTTAATGATACTATCATATTTTATGTTAGGGAACCTAAATTACAAGCTATGTTACCCTAACTTTCCTCCGCAATGCAGCAAGCAATTATCTTCTTAGTCTTATTTGTATACTTTTATGACTTAAGTCCCCTAGCTGATTAGCATAATAGCACACAAATGCTTTAGCAGTCACGCAAAACAAACACTCGTAAATTATTATTCAATAAAATCTGAGAATGTATGCCATTATCTAGATCTATTAGAAATAAATCAATAAATTCTTCCCTAAAATGGGGTAAAAATAACTATTCCACCATTATGACCAACAGTGTATGTTACCCTAGCTTTCCTCCGCAATGCAGCAAGCAATTGTCTTCTTAGTCTTATTTGTATACTTTTACTGCATTGCACGTACCATAATACATATTTCTCGTACTTTTGTAAAATTGATTTGCTCTTATTGTGGAAATAAATGAAATATAATAAAATGAAATATAATAACCATATTCCTCAAGCTGTAGGTGATCTATATATTCCATATTTGTTGTTGTATTCATGAATAAGTTACCTTTGTCACATCATAAGAGCTAGGGGGCCTTAACTTAACAAGCTGTGCTTCAACCAAGGTCTCCTCGTCTTCCTTTATTCTACATTGTACTGTTATGATTATAATTACTCTATTATATTTTGTCACATGTGTTTTCTGGAAGACAAATAAACTTGATACTCGATACTTGATACTTGATCTAGTTTCTCATTTTCGAAATACAGATATGTGCCATCTGTTGATTCGTATGGTACATGTTTCTCACGTCAGTCGGACGTGTATACATGTTGTGTGCATGATAACCGGTTATATTTCAAAGCCAGAATAGGCTATAATTTAAGCATGCTATAAATAGGCAATGTTAGGTGTATTTATATGACAGTTTGAAAGGGAATTACAACAGGGCTCATTTATGTGTAAACACTATGAACATGACTGACAATGAGAGCGGACAAAATATACAGTTCCTCAGGTAGACAAAGGAACATCCCTTCACAGCTATTATGTAAAAAGGTGAATATGCATGTGACACCTGTTCTACACATTTTTACATAATAGCAGTGAAGGGATGTTCCTTTGTCTACCTGAGGAACTGTATATTTTGTCCGCTCTCATTGTCAGTCATGTTCATAGTGAAACAGCGTCCTCACCGATTCCTCAAGAGCTTAATATGCGAAACATAATTATCACCGACTAATTATGTGTAGATGACATCGGCACCAACTGACTGAAAAACAAGGTCATTCATGGATAGATGCTGGCGCCGATAATCATAAACCTATTGTCAATTGCAAAGGTGGATCCAGAATTGTAAAGGGGAGGGGGGGGGGTAAAATATTAAAAAAAAACTGCGAAAGTTCACTTTATCTATAAAGATAGCATAATATACAGTCCTTAACTGCATTTTGGTTTCAATAAGGGGGGGGGGGCTATTCTGTCATAATGGATCTGTCTATACAGTGAAGGGGAGCTGCTAGAGCCCCCCCCCCCCCCATTTCATATAAAATCTTAATTTCTGAGGACCATATTTTTTTCTCTTTTACTTATTCAAAAAGTTCGGACCGACTTATCCGGTCTGCCCCTTCCCCAGCTCCCCCCCCCCCCGGCCATTAGTACTATCAGGTGACAGCCCTGATGAAATGGAATCAACGATGACGGCCTACGGAATTGGCGCCGATTTATTGGAAGAAAAAAGGAGGACTGAGCTAGAGCACCTATAAACTCCCTCCTTCTCGTCTGTGCAGTCACCTTACATGTCACATGATAGCTAGAGCACCTATATACTCCCTCCTTCTCGTCTATGCAGTCACCTTACATGTCACATGATAACACACAATCACGTACATACCGCGACCTTTGCTCTCATACATTCTCTAAAACATCAAGTCTATCACTTTCCTGCAATACGACTATCAACATGCACCGCTCAATCTGTTCACATCCGGCCCTATAAATTGGTATCCGCATTTGCTAAAAAATAACGTATGTCGTTTCAACTTTTCATAGTCGAGGTCAGGGATTAACGAGTGGTATAGAACAACACGAAGAAACATGAATTCTGTATCTTCTACACAGGTAAGTTTTGTTCTTTCTTTTCTTTCCCATCAAAATCTGAGTTTAAACGATTACTCTTTTGTTGTTTCAGAGTGTATGAATGTAGCAATATGCACGGTGTCATGTGGTTCTTTCAATAAAACTTTTCAAAGAAAATACGAATATATATAAATTGAAACAAATATTAGATGTACAGAAACCAATAAGCGTATAAAGCAAAAGAGCTCAGACGTATAGCTCGCCTGTTTACTCTCATATTGCAGAAATCAATTGGCACAATGGCTTTATGCGTCGTGTTCCGTCAACGCTATACAATGCGTCAAACGACCACACTATGTCAAGATGTATTTGCGTCTGCGGCCAATGTGTCTGTCTCTGAAAAGGCCTTAAGTATGTATAATGTTTCATGTCCTTCACTGACGTGATAGACAGTACCATGGGTGTCGATCCCGGGGGGGGGATGGGGGGATATATCCCCCCAATATTTCAGGTGGGGGGGGGATGGCCTGTACAATCACCCCCCCCACCAATAATTCACCCTCAAAAAAAAAAAAAAAAGAGAAATTAATGATGAGAGCCCGATGAGAGTAGGTAATGGTTATTACTCGCAAGATGACCGTCAATATACACATTTTGTTATCTCATTTTCATAATACATACATTATATGCGAAGTAAATGAGACAACCGTATATGAGACAAGAATAAATTGAATTCTCGTTCATACGGCTTCATCAGGAATTGATGAATTTATTCACTTTGTTCAATCAACGGCATCATAGAAATGCAGTGCGCCAGATGCAAAGACGCAGCGTTAAAAAGCAACGAGCTAAATGTTAAGCGCGAAGCGCAAAAGTAGCAATCTGCAACATCAGACAATCCTGGACAATGTAAACATAAATGAACTCTGTGACATATTCGTGATAAGATCGGAGACAAGGAGAAAGATTTTCGGACCTTAGTATGACTTATAAGATAGTTCACTAGTTGTTATGTTGTTTCCGTTCACCCTTTTTAAAATTCACGTCATTGTCTCTTTATTTTTATTTTTTTCACTCATTTTATTTCCTGATATTTCCTTTAAAAACTTCATTTTTGGAGAAATATTATTATGTCACAACTTTTTCACAATTTTTTTTTTATTGAAAAGCTGATGTTGGCCTATGTCACTGGCGTATTTCATACAAGTGATTTATAAATGTTCGTGATATCACAAGATTTTCAACAAATTCGCGTTTGTCCATTTCTGTTGCAAACTGACACATTACCAAATAGCCAGGAAGAGCATATATTTTGTATAGTCACTAATGGGCCCAAATAGTGGCCGTTAACACTAACAGTAGTATACAATTCCTTTCCAGAAGCTATTGCGACAAGCACTGCCGGGAGATAACATGCTACCCACCACTCGGGCTGTGCATGCAAAGATTTGCGAACGAACGTTCCATACGTACATCATGTGGGGAAACTGAAATCAGACAAGGATTAATATAGAGAACAGCACAATGAATCGTCTACTTTTTCTAATAATTTAGTGAAACGGCAAAGCTTCCGCGCTTCGCGCGGGAGGGGGGCAACTGAATTCAGACTATGATTAAGAGTTATAATTAAATGAAACGTCAAAGAACACGATACAACGAATCATCTTCTTTTTCTAATAATTTAATGAAACGTGAAAGCTTCCGCGCGTAGCGCGGGATGGGCGAAAGTGATTTCAGACGTAGAGTAAGAGTAATAAACAAATGAAACGTCAAAGCTTCCGCGCTTCGCGCGGGAGGGGAAAACTGAATTCAGACAAGGACACGATACAACTAATCGTCTTCTTTCTCTAATAATTTATTGAAACGTCAAAGCTTCCGCGCTTTGCGCGGGAGCGAATTGCACTCAGACAAGGACATGGTACAACGAATCGTCTTCCTTCTCTAATACTGATTTATTGAAACGTCAAAGCTTCCGCTTCGCGCGGGAGCGAATTGCACTTAGACAAGGACACGGTACAGCGAATCGTCTTCCTTCTCTAATAATTTAATGAAAGAATAAAGCTTCCGCGCTTAGTGCTGGATGGGCGAAAATGAATACAGACAAGGATTAAGAGTAATCATTTATTGAAACGTCAAAGCTTCCGCGCGGGAGGGCGGGAGCGAATTGCACTCAGACATTGAAACGATACAACGAATCGTCTTCTTTCTCTAATCATTTAATGAAACGTCAAAGCTTCCGCGCTTTGCGCGGGAGGGGGGAAACTGAATTCAGACAAGGATTAACAGTCAAGAATGGTACATCGAATCGTCTTCTTTCTTTAATAATCAAATGAAACGTCAGAGCTTCCGCGCTACGTGCGGAGGAAGTGGAGCTTGATTAAAACATTAAGGATTAAGAGTCGAGAATGGTACATGAAATCGTCTTCTTTCTTCAATAATCTAATGAAACGTCAGAGCTTCCGCGCTACGCGCGGAGGAAGGGGAACTTGATTCAAACATTAAGGATTAAGGATGGTACATCGAATCGCCTTCTTTCTTTAATAATCTAATGAACCGTCAGAGCTTCCGCGCTACGCGCGGAGGAAGGGGAACTTGATTCAAACAAGGATTAAGAGTCGAGAACGGTCCAACGAATCGTCTTCTTTCTCTAATAAGTTAATGAAACGTCAAAGCTTCCGCGCTTCGCGGGGGAAGGCCCTCCCTGCAACCAACCCCCTAGGGAGCGCGCTTCGCGCGCTCTGTTACTCTCCTGGCTACGCGCTTGGGGAGGGGTGCAACCTGCCACAAGCTTTTACCTCTTGATTGCTTTGATCCATTGCCGAAAATATTTTGGCACCTATCATCCCCCCCAACCACGGATACAAATCGACACCCTTGGACAGTACCCATCATGTGCTGCCTTGTGCATGTTGCAAACAAGGCGTCATTTCTATCACGTTGTAATCCCTACGCTTATGAAGCGTTTAAAGCCAATCATTGCATTATTAATCGGTAATTGAACGCAATGTTTGCATCGCTAATTTTTCATTCTCTTTTACGTACGATGATACTCTCACATGGCGTGTCAGAGACCAAGCTAGACACTGACGCAAGGCTTACGTCGGCAGATTGACGTATTGATAGTGTACCATAGGCAAACCACAGGCAAACCGTTGCACACAAAATTTTGCTGACGTAGAACTGCATCTGGGACTGGCACGGTTTCGCTTTAATAATAAACACTATAGCGGGAAAATACGTTGAATCACTGGCACAACTAATTGACGTTGGGGGATCGACTCTTATTGACGCAATCGAAATCGTTGTGTACAATAGACATATTTTATAGCGTAATGGTATTAAATTACCGTTAGGCCATTTGCATGATAATTTGTCAATTCTGATATAGCGGCCGCATGGAGCTTTTGCAAATTATATAAATCAGACTTTCCCGGTCTTTGGCAGTAATATACAAATTTAATGTACTTTTCCCTATGTATATATTAGAATATTGAAATAAAGCCGCCATTGTTTGTTTTGTTTTCTTATCAATTTCACGATGCTATATTTATTTCTCAGATATCTAAGGCCAAGGGAGTGAAAGTGTGCGTATGCAGTGGAAGCCTGTCTAAGAACGTAGAGGGTATTATCCAACACATCAGACACAACATGAAAGATGTGGTGGAAACTGTGAGATATGAGCCCCTTCCTTACAACATCAGAGACATGGACAAGCTTGATCTGAGTGGGATAGATGTTCTGCTTCTCTGTCACTCCATAGAAAACAGACGATTCTCAATAACCAATGTCACAGATGCTCTCTATGATGGCTTCCTACCAAGGGCCAGGAACTATTTGGGTAAGTCTTTTGATCATGTTTCAATATTCGTCTCATGTTACAGCGACGCGTAAAACACACCTCTATTAATGCTCACCCTTATCATTTTCTTGATATAAAGAGTACCAGTATCATGGCATACATATTATGTGGCGGATGTGCATATTATGGATGTTAGAATAATTCTTAAAGCTTATCTGCCGTAGGTTACAGGAGGGATTAGACTGCCCTGCAAGGTCACTGGACAGATGGTTATCTCATCAACTCAGCTCTCAGTTAACATAAGAAAAAGAGGATCATGGGGGACAAATGGTCACCGATTAGGCATTGTTTGTTATATAGAGGGCGCAAGTAGCTACAAGTAGTGCAGTGGGCCTTTAATAGACTGAAGTACTCTACCAAACATGTGTCTGCATGTATCCGGATATACACATTATGAAAAGAGTATGTGTGGGGTTGACTTGTAGACTATATTATTATATACGAAGGTCCATGCATTTAAACTGATCATTTCATCATCAAATCAGTAAACTTTCGACATTAAGGACCTTTGGTCTCTGGACATTCCAAGTAATTTCTAAAAGGTCCATGACATTTCTATGCGAACTTCAACCTCAAGGTCTTTTGTCTCAGGACATTCCAAATGATTTTCAGAAGGTCCATGACACCAAAACCTTTATCGTAAATCTGTCAGCTTCGTGGATCTTAGGCTCTGGACATTCCAACCAGTTTTCATGATTTCAATGAATGATATCAAGAACTTACTGGTAGACCTTGGGCCTGATGGTCCTTTGATTCTGTTTATTTTCGGTCGCCCGGTCGAGAATTCCTGGTTTGAAAGTATAGGCTGCAGAGAGAAATCATGCTAATGAAAACAAAAGTGGACAAGGGGAATAATGTATTAACGAGCCACTCTACGATCTAATTGATAATCCCATTTTTTTAACAGGTCAGAGTAAAGTTGGAGTTATCGCTCATGACTTTCCAGAAGGTGACCTTTCATCAGAGAAACTATCTTCCAAGATGGCTTCCTTTCGCTACACCCAGAGTACAACATTCAAATGTGCATCACTTGTTCTCATTGGAGGTCAGCTGGCTGAGGATCCAGTACAACTGACCAGGCCACAGCGTGATGACCTTCGACAGTTCTTCTGTGCAGCAGCGTCTCAGAGCTGCATAGAAATGATTCAAGTCATGTTGTACAGATTCCGCCTTTTCATCACATGTGGACTTTTTACATGATATGCACGGAAAAGTCAATCAACAGGGGGCGTAGATACAGGGGGCATGAGCCCCCTCCCGGCTTCGAGTGTTGGAAAAATAATTGAAAGTGAAAAGGAAAGTAAGAAAGAGAGGAGAAAGTGGGAGAAAAACATAGGCCTGGATGAGCTCCGGCCTCACCCTCTCGTAATCAGTAGCCTTGGAAATTTGCATTTATTTATCTTCCAAGATGACTTCCTTTCGCTACACCAAGAGTACAATTAAAATTCAAACACCTGTTCTGAGTGGATGTCAACTGGCTGCAATTTAGGAGGAACCAGCTTGTTTATGAACTTCGACAGTTTTTAATCTGTGAGGCATCGTCTCATCAGAGTTTGTTCGAACGAACGATGGTGTGGTTCTACAGACTACGAACTTGTAAAATACTCTTCTTTGGTGCGAATTTGCTTCCATGCGTCAGGTACTGCTCAACTTCGGGGTGAAGCAATGTGACCGTACAGATGTTATCTAGAATAAATATATATGCCCCCCTCCTCCTCCTCCATTTCTGAAGATAGATCGATGCCCCGGGTTGAAATTGTTGTACAATAATTGTGTAAGTACTTAACGGGTCCTTTAATTAATAACGATAATATTCCCAATTATATTAAAGGTAATACAAAGTTTTGGTATGGGGTCATGAATTTGGTTCAAATGAACATATTGGAAGCATATGCGATCCTTCAATACTCAGTGATCGTTGTCGCGGTTGAAACCGAGTCTTAAGTTATGAGATTGTAAATAATAAACTCTGTATGATGTATAGCTTTCTCTCAAGGTCAAGATATTAATTAATCTATAAAACAATGGTTCTTGACTAAAATCGACCGATTAGCTATTCCCGTTCGGAAATTATATATCACAACTACATATTCTGAGATTTTCATGGTCGCAGCTACCATTGTATACAGCCGTAGGCGCTATTTGAAATTTATCAAAATTTACCGGGAGCACCGGTAAATTCTTATATTCGATTTTTCTCGAAAGCAAAAGTGTTTTAGGGGCTAAGTTGATCTAGTGCTTATAATATAGCCACAGGGACATCCAAATATATCAAAATTTTAAAGAATCAGTATCCACCCAATTTTCAAAATTTCCCAAAACTTTGTATTACCTTTAATAATAACAAAATCCGTTTATTTCTTGGGTGTCGTATTGGATAGTTGCATGAGATTTAAGGACCATATCTCAAATGTCTTACATAAGATCAGCAGAAATACTGGCTTGATAAATAAGCTAAAATATATTTTGTTACCCGAAAATTTGATAACTTTATATAATTCCATTAGTTTCCCTTAATTGAAATATTGTAATATTGTATGGGCTACCAATGCAGCACAAACTGAACTTAGACTCACTATTTAAAGTTCAAAAGAAATGTTTAAGAATAGCTACCAATTCTTATTATCTAGCACCATCTGCACCTTTATTTATGAAGCTATCATTATTAAATATATATGATATAAATAAGCAAGAAATCGCAACGTTTATGTACAAAAATAAAAAATAAATTGTTACCAGCTACCCCCTTTTCAGACCTCTTTCAATATAACAGTCAAATTCATAATTATAATACCCGATTTTCCAACAAATTTCATTTATGGTCTGTTAAAGGTATAGACCAGTTTTGGAAACGCCCCCCCCCCCCCTCAAAAAATGAAATGGAAGCTCTTATTACCAATCATGTGAAAGAATATGTTTTGACTAATACGTGATGATACAAATTTTGCCGGGAAACCGCCTACTAATTAATATATTTGGTAAATTATCATATCGATCCGGCCTGGATAGATATCGCGAATGCACTTCGACATTGAACATTTGGGCATACATTTTTGCTTTTTTGCAAATTTAGGTTGAAGTATTGTCATCTAAACCTCTGAAGGCAATATCGAAACAATATTGAATGGATATTTTGCGCCTAAAACTCTTGAACCGCAATTTTACCCCTATCGGTTTAAGTCTAGTTATGAAGCTAAATCAATGAGTTATCTAGGTCCTAACTGACAGTGGAATATGATTCCCCAAGTAATAACGAAATCACAATCCATATCTTCCTTTAGAAAACAATATAAAATCTTACTACTAAATAGTTATTAATCATCACAGTTGTTGATTATTTATATCTGAACCCCCTTTCATTGTTGTTTTCTTTCCCCCCATTATATATATATTTTTTTTTCTATTTTCACTTTCTCTCGTCTTATAGATAGTTGAAGTGTCTGTAGTCTGCTTATTTTACTTAATTTATTGTTGTGTGCTTATAATATTTTGTATTTCTGTAATGGGCGATTCAACTTTACAGGTTTTTCGCAACCTTCATGGAAAGCCCCGCATGTAACCTTTGTATTAAAATATAGTTAAATTTTACTGTTACCTTGTATACTTTGAATTTTATGAGAAATAAATTATATTGAATTGAATTGAATGATATTCTTCCATGGTAAAGAGATATAAGCTTTACATCTGATTCAATATTATATTTTGCTATGGCATTGAAAGTTTCATGTAAAGGCTTCACTACGAAAATTATGCGCTTTTAATCTATATTTACATGCACATGACAATGTAATGAATAGCTAACTTGAGTCACATAATTATTATATCGCCTTCCTTTTCCTGTTTGGTACATAACGTTGTACTTGAATAATCCTACCACGTGGCTGTTTATCGTGGTATCTTTAATGCTGGTTGAATATGAAGTGTCATTTGGATACCGTCATTTCCTGCGCTGATCAATCCTTGGAGTAATTAAAGTAGCCACACGAAGAATTAAAAGTGTTTTGAATTGATGCAAAACTCATATCTGCATTGCGAAGGGGAAGCCTTGCCGATCAAATACAACAACTCTTCTCTTCAAAATATGTTTGGGGGCCCGCAGTAATCAACTCTAAAAAATTTTAGTTTTGAGATCCAGATTGTCTACCTTCAGCGGTCCTTTGTAGAGCGTCAATATTTGTGACGTCACATACCGGACACGGCTGGCTAGCTGCATACTGCTACACGGCACTGAGCTGTTCGTCCAGTGTGTGACGTCACTATTTAGAGCTCGCTACGCTTGTGTGTTTGACTTACGTTCAAGGGGCGTTCGGGGGTCTAAGGAGGGTCTTGAAAAATTGCATTTTACGCCTTTCCATGATATCTATATGATTTCTCAGCAAATTGTTCGTGTATTTCAAGAGAAAATTTCTCCATCCATATGTAATTTGTTCTAATTATGAGTTGTTAGTGAATTTTCTTTGTGTAGCTCCTTTAAAGCACCAGTAACACAACTCAGTGGCGTACGCAGGATTTTTTCAAGGGGGGGGGGGGGGTTTAAAATCGAGTCCAAAATTTCGCAACGACTCAGGAAAATTAGATAATCGCGCCGGCCAAAAAGTCGCTCAGTGGGGGGGGGACACTTTTTTTTGGGGGGGGGAGCCCCAAAAAAATCGCAACGACTCAGCCAGCCGAAAAGTCGCTCAGTGGGGGGGGGGGGGGGGGGGGGGGGGGGTAAGAGGTCACTTTTTTTTTTTTTAATTTTTGGTCCCAAAAAAAATCGCAACGACTCAGCCAGCCGAAAAGTCGCTCCTGTAAGAGGATACATTTTTTTTTTTTTGGTCTCGAAATTTGAAAATTTGACATTTTGCTCCGTTGGGGGGGGGGGGGGTAAGGTTAGCTTTTTTAGGTCAACCATGGGAATTTTTTTTTATTTTTTTTTTTTTTTTTAATAAAAAAAAGAAAGAAAAAAAAAGGGGGGGTTTTAGAGAAATTTAGGGGGGGGGGTTTACACACACAAAATTACCAAAGGGGGGGGGGGGTTTAACCCCCAAACCCCCCCCCCCCCCCTGTGTACGCGCCTGACACAACTCACTGTTCATATTCTTCGTTAGTGCATTCATTTTCGTTTTGTACATTGTACAATGTCTCTCTCACATCACGCGTCAAAGACCACACCAATCGCTGACGCAGTGCTACGCCAGCAAATAACGCCCCACGTAAAACGGACATAATATTATTTTTTGTTGTTCTAATATCCCAGCTATTATTCTTGCTAAATGTAGTGTATGCAAAATTAATGATAAGCATTAGTATAATATAGGTCAGGAGTCAACTTCCACAACCTGTACAATACCCGCACAAAATATATAAGACAAAAAGTAAAAAAAAAATTAACGGAAGAAAAATCGAGAAAAGAGAAAAGGAAAATGGGGAAAGATGAGAAGAAAAAAACACGCCTGTATCACTAACCACACCCTCCTTCCTAATGTAGCTTTGTAAATTCCCATCTCATTTTTCGAGTGAGACAGATGCCCCTTTCTTCCATTGCCCCCTCAATGGATGTACGCCACTGTCTTCCAGGATTATTTTGTAATTGCTTCTCATGATGTAAAGAGATTTACTGTAATTAATATTAAGATATCTATGTCACCGGTCTCACACACATCAAAGCAAATTGACTTGATATAAACAGAATCCACAATTTCAGATTATCTCCATCATAATTAAGTACATTACAGAAGAAGTATATTAGTAGGTTCCAAAATCGTTAATCGAAAATTCATAAAGTGTAGAAGTAATCAACATGAATGCATAATAGCTAAAGGAGAATGAAATACACAATTAGGGATTGTCGTAAAAAAAAGAATATGTATTGGATACGTACTAACAAGATCGCCGATTAGGGAAAGGATGATGTTCGATCCTGACAAATTTTTTCGTCACTTCACGTTTCATTTTCTATCTTGACTTCTTGCTTCACTATACGCACCCCGTGTCCCCGGTAACTACGCACATGTAAACCAATATCCTGTTAGGACGTGATTTTCGTTACAAATACCATCAGCACTACACTAATTAGGGTTATTCTATGCATTGTGTCTCGTTAAACATTCTGTTCGGAGCCATAGGGGTACTAACTCTGTTTTACCGTCTTGAGTTATACTCTTCTGGCTCTAAACGTACAATTTGTCTTTTGTCCATTCCATCGAGACTGAATGAAAACTCCTTGATATTAACACGTCCATGAATCCTATCAAGATATTTGTCCTCTTTAAAAGCTATACCAGCGCCTGAGTGATCGACCTTTACAGGATCTCAAATAACATGCCGTAGAATTTGTCTTCTAAGAAAAGTTAAGGATAGGGGGGATGTTTGAGATTCTTCTTTTCCTATTGTTTACCGACATAATTAAAACAAAAGAAACACTAAAACAATTGCGACTACTTTTGAAGCAATTTCAATAGCCTTGTGCGTCACCTATTGAATGTGCTATAATCCGAACGTGATTTCTATGGGATATAGGTATTGCAATTTTTTATTTGAATTTTCGAAAATAGTTGCGATTGTATCGAAGGAAAGTGAATCCACTGGTTACTATACGAATAGTACACAGCAGTGAGGGTATTAGTAAGAATTACCCACACAAGGTTCCTTTGGAACAGTCTAACACGCCGGGGCTCATTCTATACATTCTATACATAATTCTGCACCATAATCTAAGTTAACAAATCAAAGTAGATTTAAATCTCCCGCCGCACGCGGCGCGGACCATGTACTCCGACGACTCCTCACTTATGCCTAGGTCACATATAAACCGGGCCCCGTACGATTTTCCCTACCCGGCGGCTTGCCGTAGATTTAGAGACCGTACGGGAACCTTCCGATTTTCTTTTCTACGGCATGTGTGGTCACATATTCTGCGGCGCCCGGGAGGTGCCCGGTGAAAATTGGTCGAGTGAAATGCAAGGCGCCCGTAAGGATGCCGGCCGGTAAGCTTACGTGCTCCGTCCGATGAGCAGGTGCACCCGTGGCTGCCGGAAGGTGCCCTGCCGGGGCCCGGCCGGGGTCCTTAAGGCGCCCGGCCGGGTCCCGTGCGGTGCACTGAACTATGTGTCCTCTGAAATCCGCACCTCAAGGTGCCCGTAAAGATTTTTCATGAGAATTGACCCCCCAAAAACGTGAGGTGCCCGTCCGGACACCGTCCGGAGCCCGCACGGGACCCGTAAGGTGCCCTGCGGGCCCTTCACGGGCTCTCTACGACCTAACGGTCAGATAAAAACGCCGGGAGAATTCTCGCTACCCTAAATAGGTACGAAAATCTCGAAATTCGCGAGACGAGGTAATTTTAACTCTCTCGGGTCGTCACTACAACTTCCGGTATAGAGTCCCATCCCGCTGGCGCTAGCGCCTGTGTTCGCTGTGCAGAGTTTTCACGCACGCTAAAATCAGGGTTCTTACGCTTGGAATCATGAGCCCCAGCACTGTGCAGCCTCACAAAAGAAAACCATCGTCACTGATGTCAAAAGACGCAAAAAACAACGAATGAAATGTTCAAATAAACGTTGAAATATTTGCGAAAAAAAAACAAGACCGAGCAGACGACATATTCGGTGCATACACGTTGTGTTTTACGTTTGCGCTATCGCGCCTAGTAATATAGCGCCTGCACAGGAAGCTGTAATGTCGAAAAGCTATCCCATAATGCAATGCGCGTTTTCAGGATTTTCCCCGGATCTCGGCAGAATCGCTATTTGGGGTAGCGAGAATTGGGAGCAGCCGACTCAGCACCACGGCGCCCGTACGGCTTCAAAAACTGTCCCGGCGCCCGTAGGATCTTTACGGTAGCCGGCCGGACACCGGCGGAAAATTCCCAAAATGTCTGTTTTTACTCGCCGTACGGGCCCCGGAGTGTATATGTGAAAGGCCCATTAACGCTATGGCAGATATTGATTCAGGCAACCAAGCCAAAGATTTAGGAATAGAACTAAAGACGGATTTCAGACAGTCACGTCTGCAAGTGTTCGAAGAAAAAAAAGAAAGATACGTGAAGGAAGTATCAATGTTGAGAACCTATCACTAAAAGAGGATTCGTCATCAGATAACATGGAACCACAAAACTCAGTATTTCGTAACCAAAATCCAGTAATTCTAATAGCAACTGACCAAGATCTAAAGCTTTTCATTACACCTATTGACAGGGAAAAATCATTAAGAAACATTAGCATGTTAAAGATCGCAAAATCTATCCAAAACTGTATCGGCTCATCGCCAGAATTCATAAAGTCTACCCGGAACGGAATCCTCGTCAAATGCAAGGATACGAAACAACATAAGAAATTGTCTGATATACAAATCATTGATAACGTACCAGTGAAGGTCAATTTGAAACTTGATTTGAAGAAAGGTGTCATATCAAATATACCGACTGAGATGTCAGAAAAAGAAATAGAAACAGAACTAAAGAGTCAAAAGGTAGTTAACGTGAAAAGAATAGTAAGGAAAAATCGAAAGAGGGAAGAACCTCAAGATGGGAATGTACATGTAGATTTAGTTCCAACTCGGAGTGTAATTGTTTCATTTGAATCTACAGTACTTCCCCCAAGACATCATTCTTTGTTTCCAAAGAATAAAGGTCAAACCCTATATACCTTCAAGCCCCAGGTGTTTTAAATGCCAAAGATATGGCCACACCATAGCTGTTTGCAAACAGAAACAGAGATGTGTCAGATGTGGAGAGGAGCAT
The DNA here is from genome assembly GCA_035222895.1 of Strongylocentrotus droebachiensis. Lineage (NCBI taxonomy): Eukaryota > Metazoa > Echinodermata > Echinoidea > Camarodonta > Strongylocentrotidae > Strongylocentrotus > Strongylocentrotus droebachiensis. Next base: position 120,025 of record JAVYIG010003264.1, on the reverse strand, counting down.
AGTTTCGACGATTGCATAAAAAAGGACACTCCCAAATGTGTAAATTGTGGAGGTGAACATTCCGCTGCATATAATGGATGCGAACAAGCACAAAAAGCGCAAGAAGTACAAAAGATAAAAGTGCTGAATAATCTCAGCTATGCTCAAGCTGCTCGCCAATTGAAAGAAGAAAAAGATAATATGCAAGCGCAAGCTCCAATACCATCGGAGCGTAAACTAGCTCCTCCCCAACAACATCTAAACACCGCAAATAATCCCCAACCATCTGTTGATCTTGGTCTAAATACAGTAAAGCAAAACCACCCCACCCCCAAGTCGATAACTCTCATTTGTTTCCGGATCACACCCCAAAGGCAGATCCTCCCTTGCCACAACGCCAAGATAGGCAAACTAGCGAAAAGACAGGGCGACCGTCTTCACAAATCAAGGAAAATTGTATAACTAAAGCAACAAATGAGGAATTGATAACCTTCTTTCTTCACCTAATGATCCAAATTATGAAAGATAAGTCAGAAGGAGAGGTGTTGTCTTTAATTAAGATAGCTGCTGGTCAGCTCTTAATGCAAGCGAGTTAATTAAAGGAACTAAGATGGCATTCCGCATCCTACAGTGGAATGCACAGGGATTAAAGGGACATGGGGATGAGTTATTGCTTTACTTAAACTCTATAAAAAGTGAAACCATTCATTTATTATGTATTCAGGAAACATGGTTCCGCGATCACGACAAAATACAAATCGCTAATTACAAATGTTTTGCTAAAAGCAGGAAAACAAGGCGCGGTGGAGGATGTGCCATATATTATGTACATAACAGTTTAAATTATGATTACCCAATCATAGAAACTGACATCGAAATGCAACAGATTAATTTGTATTTTGACAACACATCCATAACCGTGATAAATTACTATAATCCATGTGAAGACATAATTATGAATAAACTAGATTTCTTGATAAAGGAAATAAAGAACAAACGTAAAATGTTAATATTGGGAGACTTTAACTCTCATAATGTTCAATGGGGCAGTAAAAATACAGATAAAAATGGAAAAGTGATTGAGGAATATTTACTGAAACACAATTTAGTCTTCCTTAATGATGGCTCGGGTACTCGCCTAAACCCAACTACTGGCGAAACCTCATGTTTAGATTTATCATTAGCAACTCCCGCTTTAGCCAGTTCCACTAGCTGGAAAGTGCTATCAAACAAATTCGGAAGTGACCATTTTCCAATATATATTGAAATCGACAAAAAAACTCCTAAATCAGATTGTACGAAAGATGACCTAACTCTAAAACGGTCATTCAAGAAGATAGATTGGCACGAATTCAATAAACTGTGCGATCAACGAATGGACACTGACTCGCTGCTAGACGCGGATGTCAAAACTTTTTACGGAAACTTCATGGAATCTCTAAATAATATCTTAAATGAATTACACACTGTACCCAAAATAAATAAAAACAAGAATGCGAGATTCAACCCCGTCCCATGGTGGACAGAAAAATGCAAAATAAAGATTAAGGAACGGAACGAATACAAAAATAGGTTATTGAGAGTATGGAATGATGAAAATCTAAAATTATACAAACAAAAGAAGGCCGAAGCCCAAAGGATTATTAGACAGACAAAACGAATGTTTTGGCTGGATTACACTTCAAAACTGAACAGGTTCACTTCAATCTCAGAACTATGGAATTTGATTCGTTGTCTGAAGGGTAATCCAAATAAAACTCATTCTAAGATATCAGCACTAAAAGTAGAATCTAAAGTAATTATAGATGATCAAGAAAAAGCTAACGAATTTGGAAAGCATTTTCTGAAGACCAGTAGTAAAACAAAAAGGGAAATAAAGAACTGCTAGATGAATATAAATCTATTGATTATAAAGGAGAACATGATTCAGTTATCAATGAACCTTTTACTATGATGGAACTCGTAAAAGTACTTAATATAAAAAAGACATCAGCCCCTGGTGAAGATGGCTTGATATATACTGTGTTTCAAAACCTTCCAACCAGGGCTAGGAAAACATTACTCTGTCTTTATAACAGAATATGGTCTTCTGGGACGATTCCGGAACAATGCAAACACGCAATGTTGATACCAATATTAAAACCAAATAAAGACTCCTCCCAACTAACATCCTACCGACCTATCTCATTATTACCTTGCTTTATCAAGATATTAGAAAGTATGGTAAAGGAGAGATTAGAATGGTTCATAGAGAAAAACGAAATTTTGAGTAGTATACAACATGGTTTTAGAAAAAGAGAAGCTCAATAGATAACTTAGTACATTTAGAAAATGAAATTCAGAAATATCTATTTGTGGGTATGAAAACCATAGTCGTATTTATTGATCTGGCCAAAGCCTATGATACTCTCTGGACGAAAGGATTAATCGTCAAGTTACGTAGAATTGGTCTCCAAGGAAACATATTGATTTTTTTGAGAAACTACTTGTTGAACCGTACCTTTCAAGTGCAAATAGGTAATGCCAAATCGGCAATTACGCATCCTGAAAACGGTTTACCCCAGGGTAGCATTTTGAGCTCCCTCCTTTTTAATATAATGATAAGTGACATACCTTTGAGACCAGATATACATAGCTTGATTTATGCAGACGACATCGTAATTTGGGAATCAGGCCATGATGTAAAACAAAATATCCAGAACATACAACAATATCTAAACTCTTTGAACTCATGGCTCAATCCATTTGGACTTATTATGTCGGTAGAGAAAACGACCCCTATCTTATTTTCGAATAATACAAATGATGATAATTACGAGTTATATATAAGAGGTCAAAAGTTGACACCACATAAAGAGCACAAGTATCTCGGCGTCACATTTGACAAACGGATGACTTGGAGGCCTCATTTATTAGATATTAGTAAAAGATGTAAAGGTAGGATTAATGTTATCAAAAGTCTAGCATACGCCAAGTGGTCTGGAGATGCTAAAGAACTAGTGATGATATATAAAGCATTAATACTATCAATAATCGACTATGGTTGCGAAGCATACAACTCGGCTACGACAAGTGCAAAAAATATGTTGAACTCAGTTCAGTACCAATCGTTATTTGTTTGTGCAGGCGCTCGGAAAGGTACATCCCTTAAAACGCTGCAAGTCGAACTAGGCGAAATGCCTTTTGATTTAAGGCGAGAAATGTTATCAATTAAAACTAAGAAAACGAATCGAGAGTATGCGCAAACACCCTCTGAACGAAGATGTGAAAGATTGTTGGCAATTTAATATTCTTGGAGGTACTAACTCTAGATTAGCTTTTGGACGTAGAACCAAGGATTGTACATTAAAATTCAGTTACATACTAGAAGATCCAATGAAGTATTTTTTCAACACACCCTTTTGGAAAATACTCTCTCCCCATGTGTCATCTGAGCTAAAAGAGGTAATAACGAAAACAGATATCTGTTTTGCCCAAAACAAGCAGCCCTAGAATTGATAAATTCGAAATGGACAAATTATTTACACATATATACAGATGGATCAAGATCGCCAGATAAAGACTCTGCTGCTGCTGCATTTCATGTACCATATTATGATGTTTCTCAATCTAAGAGACTGGCTAATTACACATCGTCTTATAGAGCAGAGATGGCCGCAATTGTACTTGCCCTGACATGGCTATTACAACTCCCAGGACTCTACACCGGGGCAGTCATCTTTTCTGATTCTTTGAGTTCACTCCAGGCCATAGAATCTCGTAAAGACGAATCTTTCATTCTTGAAATTTTAACCCTGTGTAGTCAACTAAAATACAAGGGCACCCAGGTCTATTTCGAATGGATTCCCAGTCATTGTGGTCTACAACACAATGAGATAACAGATAAGTTTGCTAAAGCAGGACTAAATAAAAATACAGAAATCAACAACGCTCTTACCAGAGCAGAATCAAATTATGTTATAAAGAAATACTACATAGAGATATGGCAAAAAAGATGGAATGAAACATCATCCCCCCTACGGGAAACGCAAACTCTTGTATCAAAAACATTTGTGTGTTACCTGAACAACAGATATCATGAAACTATTCTTCATCGCCTAAGAATGGGAAACTTAGGTTTAAATGAAAATCTTTTTGAGTTGAATCAACATGAGACCGGTCATTGTCCAAACTGTGAGCACCAAAAAGAAACAGTTAATCATTTTTTATGTAAGTGCCCACTCTTTCTTATAGAGAGAGCCATGCTTATAACAGAATCTGGAATAGAAAACGAAGAAGTAATCCCAATACTCCTGAAATCAACAGATATTAATCACCAACAGGCTCTGGTTAACTTCGTAGTTAGATCTAAAAGGGTACACCTGTACCCCTACTAACCACCTTGCACCGCACATAATTATTTGAGCCCAATTTGTTTCGCTTTTTATAGTGAGTATACATGTACATGAAGAAGAAGAGTGAGAAAGAAGAAAAAAAAAAAATTAGAAGAGAGAACTGTCTATATTAACGTTTAAAATCTTCATGTATCATGATCTGTTTTTTTATTTGGTTTTCGGTCAAAATTTTGAAGAAACGCGGTGGAGACGACTTGACATATTGGTGGACGTCGGAGGGCCTAGGCTCAGCATTAGGCTGAGTTGAGAAGCTTGTCACAACGTACCGTGTCCGAGTTGGTCCTTGGGCGTCCTATATAGCCGATAAGCCTTCTGCTCGCCAGCCACTGAATTTTTCATCATTAAATAAAAGTTTAGCTTTTAAAAATCCAATTTATCCAAATATATATATCAAAAAAAGTAAATCTAATTTTAAAGGATTAAAAATCCTGAGAGAAGAGGCGTAAATATTCACTTCTAAATGAAAAACGCCTATAAATTAAAACAACAACAACAACAATAGCCAAGGGTGTAAATTTGGACTGTTTTGAAGGTGGAGCGTTAGTAATTTTACTAATGCCCGAACAGAATGATGTGTATTATTTGTTTTATAAGATTATGTTTTATTTGTTTTATAAAATGATGTTTTATAACATGATATCACTAATGACCGGTCATTAGCATTTGATAATGACCGGTCATTATCCAAATTACGTGTTTGGCAAAGTAAATGCTTGGTCAGGTGGGTTCTAGCTAGAACACCTACCCCCTGGACATCCACCCACCGGATAAACACCCCCCCCTCCCCCAGTCAACTACCCCCTAGGACAACTACCCCTAGGGTAACCACCCTCTAGGACGACTACCCCCGCCCCCCCCCCGCCCCCGGACAACTACCCCCGGACAACTACCCCCAGACAACTACCCCTACGACAACCATTATCTAGTACAGGTCTTCTCAACTAGTTTATTAGAAGTGCCAAAACAAAAAATTATTGATGTTGAAGTGCAAACCTGTATGTTAGGTGACTGTGTTGCGAGGGAGCGTAGCGACCGAGCCGATACCGGGTGTGGTCCAGGTGGCGAAGCCCCCTGAAGCTAGTGGATTTTAGGGCTTTTTTTAAGGCCCAGATGTGGCATTTTTAACACCTTTTTGTTCCATAAAACATCAATCATAATTTCATATTGATGTGAAATAATCCTGGCTAAAATCTACACTGGAAGTTAATTTATATGTAGTTATTTTTGGTGCAATAAACACGGAAAATGTAAAAATCAAGTGAAAATTAAACAAACAAATTGGCTTGCTTATATTTTGGGTTCAACTTCGACTTTTTGATTTAGCTGAGTTTTTTTAATTTTAAAATACAATTTTATAATTTTTTCTTTCTTTAATTTTTAATTTAATTTTTTTATTAATTTGTTAATAATTTTTTGGAACAGCCGCGCGCCACTCCGACTTAGCGCAAGCGCCACAAGTGGCGCGCGCGCCGCCAGTTAAGAAAGCCTGCTCTAGTACAACTACCCCCTATAGTTGTCAAGGGGATCGTTGTCCCTGGGTAGTTGTCCCGGGTGGGGGGGTGTAGTTGTCCAAGAGGGTAGTTGTCCTGGGGGTAGTCGTCCTAGAGGGTGGTTGCCCTAGGGGGTAGGTGTCCTAGGGGGTAGTTGACTGGGATGGTTATCCAGGGGTGGATGTCCAGGGGGTATAGGTGTCCGGATACGGCTCACGTATACGCTCTCAACCAATCATTTGATTAGGATCTAAGTCATCATCTATAAAAAGCTGTAATTACAACACGATTAAAACAATTAACGACTATTTTTATTTGACAACGGAGGTCGAAAATCTTCAATGTTTGCCAAAGGGCAATTTACACCCCCCCCCCCCCCCCCCCGTCTACGACTCTTGCCGCCCACCCTCTTTTTAAAGGAAATCCGGCCATTATTAAACTTCCAGTTACGTCGCATGCACTCGATTGATTTTGTAGCTCATGATTGTTTGTTTGCCAATTGTACTTTGCTCCCAAAATTACAATGGGTATTCAATACTCATGTTTTCTACTTCAGGAGACATAACATGTTTATCACTGCACATATATTGTTGTATTACCTTATATTTCTGAATAGAAAAACAATTCTGCTTTGATTTAGAAAATGAATTAAACATGTGACGATCATGCGGTATGTCCCGTGGCATGAATGATAGCTATGTTGTTACTGTTACGTTGAATTATGTACATCATGATCGAGATCATAAATGATGTTGGCTATAGCGGCCTAGCCAAGTTTTTTTAGCGCAGATGTTTCTGCATTTATTGAAAAATCAAATCAAACATATTCAGACAATAATGATAGTGTATAATATATAATTGATTTACATAACATGACTGTGACAGCTGAAATTTTAAAAAATATAGATAATTGAAAGCTTGAAAGTATGGAGGTAAAATCAAAGAATCTCGATAAATACAGAAGCTGCCAACTATCAGCATGAATGCTTGAGTCGATTTCACAAGATCAATGGATATCCGGTGTCACACAAAAAGTGTATAATGGAAGCCATAAGTCAAAGATTAACTTTCAATATGTTCGTTTCTCCGAAGGTTTATATTTCCGAAAATGAAATAAAAAAATAGAGCCAACGGTGTCGATTTGTATCCGTGGTTGGGGGGGGGGGGGAGGATAGGTGCCAAAATATTTTCGGCAATGGATCAAAGCAGGTTTGACGTAAATATTCGGAATAACGAAAACGTTTAATTTTCGTAATATATGGACCCCCTGACATGAGAAATTTGTGTTTCGGAATGATAAACCTCCAGAAAATGAACATTAAAGAAAGAAAAAAAGTCTGAAAAACGAGCGCCTCCAAATCATCAAATGTTATCGAATTGTTGACGAAAATGTTGTCAAAGGATGTTACTATGTGGTTCGTTCTCACATGATTTATCCACCACGAAACCTCTTCCTAACAAAGAGATAGTGGTCAGATTTTAACGAAACCGTTATTATTGTGGTCTAACAAACACCAGGGAAAATGAGCACAAAATCCCTTGCCTTGGGAAACCCAATGGTTAGTTCCTACCTACCGAAATGTTTTTCTTCATCTTTCTCCTCCTCTCTTTATCTTCTTTCTCATTTTCGCTTTCCATATCCCTCATTTTATCGTACATAGGGATAGTGTAAATTTCATATTTTCAGTTTTAGTTTCTTTTTATTTCATTTGATGAGACACACGTCTTTTCTCCAGAGATTCTGGATGTCCTTCGAACTTAAGAAGATTGATCAGAAGGGATAAAAACGCGATAGCAGCTACTTTCGAGAAAAAAAATCCTGAGGTAATTTCAATAGCTCGATATCGTGCGTCACTTTTAAAGCCCCACTGTATTCTTATAGCTACTTGCGCCCAGCAATGCCTAATCGGTTCATGTTGGTCCCCCATGATCCCCTTTTTCTTATGTTAATTGAGAGCTGATTTGATGAGATAACCACCTGTCAGTGACCCCTGCAGGGTGGTCTCCCCCCTGATGTTGGCCTAACCAAGTTTTTTTTTAGCGCAGATGTTTCTGCATTTATTAAAAAACCAAATAAAAAATATTCAGAAAATTATAATAGTAGTATATAATATAATTGATTTACATAACATGTCTCATTTGATGAAACACACGTCTTTGCTCCAGAGATTCTGGATGTCCTTCGATCTAAAGAAGATTAAACCTAAAAGATCATGCAGTAGGGAAAAAAACGCGATATAGCAGCTACTTTCGAAACTTCAAGCTCGTGCCTCACCTTTTAAAACGTGCGGACATTCACATGTCAATTACGTATTGCGTAATCCGAACATGGTGCAATCATAAATAGGGTATTGAGGTTTCCCTTGAATTGATATTTTTGAAAATAGTTGTGATCGTGTAAAAAAACACACCCAAACAACAGATCAACTATGAAACCACAATAAAGAAGTTTTGACGTTTTAAACTCGTGATACATCAACAACAAAAAATTGGCAACTACGTTTTTACCTTTCTTTGTTTCTTAACAAAATAAACAACAAATAATAATACACTGTTGCTCATTAAGTTGGACCATTTTTTTTTACTCCAATTTATGGAATTATTTTGACAATGATACATTCTCAGATTTTATTGAATAATACTTTGCCAGTGTTTGTTTTGCGTGACTGCTAAAGCATTTGTATGCTACTATGCTTATCAACTATAGGTAATGAGGATTAATTAATGCCCCACAAAAGGGCACTAATATATAGCAAATCGACACGGTTTTGATCCTGGGGCCTCACAGTTACGAGGCCATATTGCTTTGCCATTGAACCATGACTGTACGCAGCGGGGGCTAGGATAGGGGGCAGTTCCACAAATTAAAAAAAAAATAGAAAATGCAATAAATTATCAATAATTCATTGCATTTTACCCCGGTCCCCGATATAAAAAAAAATCCTCTGTACGGCCATGCATTATGGCTCAATGCATGGGCACACAGAGGTTTAGCACACATGCTTTAGCAGTCACGCATAACAAACACTGGCTAATTATTATTCAATAACATCTGAGAATGTATACTATTATCTAGATCTATTAGGAATAAATCTTTGTCAAAATAATTCCATAAATTGGGGTAAAAAAAATATTCCAACTTTATGAGCAACAGTGTACAATAATAGATGAACCAGCTAGAATACATTTCAACAATACAATAATTGCAGCACTCGAACAATGATAATGTAAAAGCATTATTATTATTATTCAATAAAATCTGAGAATGTATACTTTTATCTAGATCTATTAGGAATAAATCATTGTCAAAATAATTCCATAAATTGGGGTAAAAAAAATATTCCAACTTTATGAGCAACAGTGTACAATAATAGATGAACCAGAATACATTTCAACAATACAATAATTGCAGCACTCGAACAATGATAATGTAAAAGCACGTGCCCCCCCCCCCCCCCCCCCCCTCCTCCACCCCCTGAACGGAGGGATATACCATGCGTGTTCCTAAACTCTCCGGCTCGTAACAAAAGAAAAAGGTCGACCCGCGTTGACTTTACACACCGGACTTTTGCTGAAAAGGGGGGTTGCTGAAAAAGGCTCGTATAATTAACAAAAGAAAAAGGTCGACCCGTATTGACTTTACACACCGGACTTTTGCTGAAAGGGGGGGGGGGGTCGCTTGGAATACGCATATGCGTACCCTAAATAACACTGAGTCCCCACTCAGTGTTATTTAGGGAGCACGTGGGATGATGAGAGTGGAAAAGGTAGATTAATATCGTACCAAAGAAATCATCTAGCTAGGGCACAAGCCCAACCCCCCCCCCGCCTTTAATGCCGCTACTTTGAGGGGGAGGGTTGGGGTGAGAGAGACAGAGAGAGACACAGAGAGAGAGGGGGATTATCAGGTTTATGTATTCTAAAGCTCTATCGGTGAACTTTGAGAATTGTCATTGAAAACATCATCATCATCATACGGGAGTGTAGGATATCCTGTAGATCTCCCGGTCCAGGGGCGTATGCAGGGGGGGTGGTTTTGGGGGTTCAAACCCCCCCCTTTGGTATTTTTATGTATGTAAACCCCCCTAAAAAAACCTAAAACCCCCCCCCCCCTTTGGTTTTTTTTTTATTTTTTTTTTTTATTATTATTAAAAAAAAAAAAAAAAATTATACTCACGGCTAACCTAAATAAGGTGACCTTACCCCCCCCCCATTGAACCATGACTGTACGCAGCGGGGGCTAGGATAGGGGGCAGTTCCCACAAATTAAAAAAAAAATAGAAAATGCAATAAATTATCAATAATTCATTGCATTTTACCCCGGTCCCCGATATAAAAAAAAATCCTCTGTACGGCCATGCATTATGGCTCAATGCATGGGCACACAGAGGTTTAGCACACATGCTTTAGCAGTTACGCATAACAAACACTGGCTAATTATTATTCAATAACATCTGAGAATGTATACTATTATCTAGATCTATTAGGAATAAATCTTTGTCAAAATAATTCCATAAATTGGGGTAAAAAAAATATTCCAACTTTATGAGCAACAGTGTACAATAATAGATGAACCAGCTAGAATACATTTCAACAATACAATAATTGCAGCACTCGAACAATGATAATGTAAAAGCACGTGCCCCCCCCCCCCCCCCCCCCCCCCCTCCTCCACCCCCTGAACGGAGGGATATACCATGCGTGTTCCTAAACTCTCCGGCTCGTAACAAAAGAAAAAGGTCTACCCGCGTTGACTTTACACACCGGACTTTTGCTGAAAGGGGGGGGGGGGGGTCGCTTGGAATACGCATATGCGTACCCTAAATAACACTGAGTCCCCACTCAGTGTTATTTAGGGAGCACGTGGGGATGATGAGAGTGGAAAATGTAGATTAATATCGTACCAAAGAAATCATCTAGCTAGGGCACAAGCCCAACCCCCCCCCCCCCCCGCCTTTAATGCCGCTACTTTGAGGGGGAGGGTTGGGGTGAGAGAGACAGAGAGAGACACAGAGAGAGAGGGGGGATTATCAGGTTTATGTATTCTAAAGCTCTATCGGTGAACTTTGAGAATTGTCATTGAAAACATCATCATCATCATACGGGAGTGTAGGATATCCTGTAGATCTCCGGTGACCCGGTCAGATCACATTAGTAAAGGTCTATATCAGTGCATGCGTGGATGTCAGACTATGCTATAACAAAGTGTTTGTTTGACCAAAAAGAATCCAAGCTGTGTTTAAATGAGTTGATGCTGGTAGCAGTTACTAGAGACACTGGTAAACTGTTCCAAGACTGGATGACCCGATTGCTGAAAAAGTTAGTCCTGACATTCAATCGACAGCGAGTAGTGAATAACTTCAATGAATGGCCTCTGGTTCTCTGATACTGTGATTTCACAAAAAAAACAATCTGGATCGAGTCTATCTATACCATGAAATATCTTGAAAACTTGGATCATGTCTCCTCTTACCCTCCGGTAAATATGATTAATATGTAAAGAATAGAGATTGAGCCGTTTGAGTCTTTCGCTGTAAGATAGGGCGCTGAAACCTGGGAACAGCCTCGTCGCTCTACGTTGCACAGCCTCAATTCTCCTGTCATCAGTGATGAACCTAGGGCTCCAAGCGACACTACAGTATTCCGAACTTGAAACATAAGTTTCAAGTTCGGAACACCGATTGTTGTTGTGACCTGCATGCTTGTGTACCACCAGACTCTAATGTTGTGTACATGTATCGTCCAATCTTCTTTTGTTATACCGTACATTAGCGAGCGTACGTACGCATGCGCGCCGCGCGCCGAGACACAGCTGGTTCATCTTTTGTATTACACTCTTCTGTACATCCAACGATATCTGTGAAAAATTCAATTAACTTGTTTGGCTGACATTCATGTTCATCAGGAAGGCAGGATGGTTAATGTGATAAGAGGCATCCTAATTGAATGGTAATGTGACTAAATGATTTAAGTGCTTTAAAAAAAAATGTAGTCTAGATCTAGACAGTCTAGATCTATTTTTTTTAATATATAAAACGTGCTGATATTTTTTAGCAAACATGTTTTCCATAGTGTGGGGCCACAATATACCTTCTTCTTCTTTGATTGGCTTTTCCGGAAGTTTGGAGAACTGCAGTTGGTTCTTCTTCTTCTTCTTCCTCGTTAAATGCTACTTCATGCAACGAAGATTACGCACTGCAGTGTGGTGTGTGCTAGCCTTAAGGGCTCTCTCGAAATGTTTTTTTTATGATATTATTCGAGAGAGCCTTAACTTGCTCCATAGGGCCCCACGGAGAGGTAGGTAAACAACATAAAAAATGTGTCCAAAATCACACTTTCCCGCACCCGCCCAATATTGGACAGTGGTTTTGATAAATTGTGTGGGACTTGTGATCGTAATTAATCCCAGAATATCATAATCGGAGGTAAAAATAAAAAATTAAAAGCAATTTTCTTACCAGACCGATCAGCTTAGCTTCCTTTTCACATGTACCGTGTGAATTTACGATCTCTACACAATGGTGATGACCTCTGACTGGCACTTCCGTAATTGTGGGTAAATTGTGCTGCTTCCGTATAATGCGCTGTATGAGTGTTATTCAGCGCATTATACGGAAGCAGTACATTCTCGTAAAACATACCAAAAATCAACGAAAATCTTCATCAATTGTTCAAATAATGGTCGTTATATTTCTCACCCCTTTCGTGTCAATTTTCTTATCTTTTTTGGAGTAAAAACGAAGACAGTTAATATTCACTTTCTCACAGGTTTCACGGCAAACCGTTGCACAATTACAATACAATTGCACACTGTACCGTACCGACGAAGGGCCAGGGTGCAGATGTGCGAGCGTGCGTGAAGTCGATTAATACAGTTGATAACTTCACGCACGCTCGCGCACCCCGCAACCCTTCTCGTCAGTACGGTATGGAACGGTATGCAGTTGAATTGTAATTGTGCAGCAGTTTTGCCTTGAAGCCTGTGAAATGAAGAACTTTGCGCATTGAGTGCTGTACAGTGAGTTTACGCGCTCTCATTGGCCGATCCGCTCGAGTGGCTTTGAATTTAAGTGAGAGAGGGCCTACTTAACTTAAGCGTAACTTAAGTTCAATGGCAATGTCAATACGTAATATTATTATTACGTCACAACACAGAGATTTTGACATGTCATGCTTTAAAACAGGTGACGCACGTAAATGACGCACACATGAAATTGCACACACATAAAATGGAAAAATCAACAAACATTTCAGAATAAATTTCCAGTTTGTACCTTTAATATGACGAAATCTGAGAATTGTTCAAACTTTAAAAATGGTTGCGTAAGGCTTAAAATTAAGTAAAATACTTAACCTTTTAAGGATGCTGAAAAAATCGTAACAAATAGAGGGTTTGACTGAAATATCATGATTTTGGTATCGAATGAAACAGAAAATTGCAAGCTTGCTCCTCGCACAAATATCTTGTAACATTGAGTGAATGAAAGCCAGCTAGCCAATAGCCAATAAGAAGGGCCCTTGTCGGCGCCAATTTAGTAAAATGGACTGCGATTTGCCGACATCGGATGAACGTTTTGCGCATACGCTTAATGTAAGCTAAAGTTCTACGTGTGTGAGAAAGTAAATATTATAATGTCTTTGTTTTTAGGAACAATACTCCAAAAAAGTGTCGGCCATTATCCAAATTACGTGTTAGGCAAAAAAAATGCCTGGTCACGTGTACGCTTTCAACCAATTATTTGATTAGGATCCAATCATCATCTTGAGCATTAGACTGTCAAGTGGATTTGGCGCCTTATAAATCTTATAATTATTAAAATTATATAATGTATCTTATTAATTTTATTGTAGTTGGCTTGCGGATAATATTGGTACCACCACCAACATTAACCTATTTTAATTTGAAAATCAATTTTAAATGATCACAGATTTTTTCAATTTGTTATCTTACACAGTGATCCTGCCATGAAGCAGTTTCTTCTTCACCTGGATGAGAAGAACAAGCTTGGTAAGAAGTTTATCCTGCAGGACCTTGATGAGACGCACGTCTTCATTGAACCAGAGATCCTGGATGTCCTTCGTGAGAAGATCAATGACTTGATGGATCAGAATGCCTTCTCAGTCGTAGGCCAGCAGTGAAGTCGAAGTAAGAAGATGTTGGCGACACCATTGTCATTGATCCAGGCTTCATGGACTTCATCCATTGTCTTCATCGATCTAGAGATCCTGGATGTCCTTCGTGAGAAGATCAATGACTTGATGGATCAGAATGCCTTCTCAGTGGTAGGCCAGCAGTGAAGTCAAAGTAAGAAGATGTTGGCGACACCATTGTCATTGATCCAGGCTTCATGGACTTCATCCATTGTCTTCATCGATCTAGAGATCCTGGATGTCCTTCGTGAGAAGATCAATGACTTGATGGATCAGAATGCCTTCTCAGTTGTAGGCCAGCAGTGAAGTCAAAGTAAGAAGATGTTGGCGACACCATTGTCATTGATCCAGGCTTCATGGACTTCATCCATTGTCTTCATCGATCTAGAGATCCTGGATGTCCTTCGTGAGAAGATCAATGACTTGATGGATCAGAAAGCTTTCTCAGTTGTAAGAAAGCAGCAGATTCTAAGCATTGCTGTCTGTGACGATTGATCCATGCATCATGGACTTACTCCAAGAGAGATGGCTGATTGATGATTGGAAGCTTTTTCTGTGGTAGATTAGCATGATAGTGTGAGCATGATTTTAATAAGAACTTCAAAGATGAGAGTACCAGTTGTACTTGTAGACAGAGTAAAACAGCAAATGAAATGTGAGACATAAGATCTAGCAATCTCTAATTGTTCCAAAAGATATTTGCAATGCAACATACTGGTAGCCATGAAAATCTGAGTGCTAGATGGAGAGACAAGAAGTTGATCAGCTAAAGTACTACTACTAGTAGTTCATGCTGTAATTACTTTCTAAAAGATGGTCTTTTAGAATTTGACCAGCCACTTTAATAGGCTTGGAGTGTAAATTGTTAGGCAGTTTGATATTCATTGACGTGGCACATATTCAGAATGATTGTGTGAACTTGGTTTCCATCCTTTTCCATTAAATTTTTATATTGATTAAGGAATCCATGTCATCCCCATTTTGAATGGCAAATTTTTGTATGGTGGCGTTAAGGAAAGGGGGGGGGGGATCCAAGTTCATCCATATTGGTACAGTATTGTCTGTACCAATAAAGTAAGGGTGATATATAAGTTTTGTTTGAGGGGGTGGCATACGATTATTGCTCATTAATTTTAATGGCACTCTGACAACAAACTTGTATTTTTTAAATGTAAATGAACACCAAAGAAATTCTATGTGTAATAAAAATGATCTCACTGTATGCTTTATGTGTAGCATTGTTCATTCTTTAAAAACTACATGTATTTGTGCTTAGCAGAAAGACAGGAATCCATTTTTCCCTGTCAGATCTTGCACACATAGAACTAACTTCAAATTAACTTTTACGTTGGTCTTGAAAAAAAAATCATCTTTCCCTTTTATGCTCTGTGATCTTGTACCATTTACATGTACATCTCAATATTTGTATGGGATTGATTTTATATCATCTCATCAAATTTCAAAACTTTTGGTTGTATGTGTGTGTGTGTGTGTGTGGGGTGGGGGAGGGGGTAATCCCCTTGGATTTATAACACCCGTTTTGAGGCAGTACTTTTATATTTTGCAGGCACAAACCCTTGCCAGCTGCTGTGAGTATCAGTGTCTGCAATATGAGACTATGCATCTTTACAGCTCTCTGCTCCCGACAAGAATTTGACCCTGCCAGAAACTGACAAGAGTGAGGCCCTGCTAAAGGCTTTAAGGAATTGTGAATAGAGTGTCAAATTACAATCAGTGCGGGCATTTTATGGGGGTAGCTGTACAAGGTGAAATGATAATTCACGGGTAGTTGACCTAGTGGGGTAGTTGTGGAAAAGGGGGGTGGGGGTGATAGTTTCACTATGAACATGACGGACAAAGAAAGCGGACAAAATATACAGTTCCTCATTCTACCCTCAACAATTGCTATGGTAGATAAAGGAACATCCCTTCACTGCTATTATGTAAAAATGTGTAGAACAGGTGAATATGCATGTGACACCTGTTCTACACATTTTTACATAATAGCAGTGAAGGGATGTTCCTTTATCTACCATAGCAATTGTTGAGGGTAGAATGAGGAACTGTATATTTTGTCTGCTTTCTTTGTCAGTCATATTCATAGTGTCTAGTGGGCAGAATCAACTTCATTTTTTTTAACAATAGTTTTGGCATATTTCTGTACTGTTGCTTTCTTCCAATCTTCATCTTTCACCTTCTGTCTGTTGTTTTCCATATTGTTATCTTCTATTTCTCTTGGCTAATCTTTCACATTATTTTCTCTTCCTCACCGTCTCATTTTCACTTCTTTCCTTCTCACTCTATTCCTCCACTTTTTCCTCTTCTTTATTTTTCTCCTTCCCTCTCCCTCTCTCCTCCCTCTCCCTCTTTCTCTTATGCGTTACAACTTTGAATGTATATAATTATATATATTCATAACTGGCACTCGATATAAAAACTGACATCTCAAGTCATTTGAAATAATTTAATCACAGATAATGATTCTTGGATCCCAAGGGATAGAAAAATTGAAAGAACTCAGCAATCACACAGAATGTTTGGAGAAAAAAACCCTTTCCATAATGTGAAATTTGAAGATTTAAACCAATGTTCGTGCTATATCATCTCCATTATCTCCAACACTGGTCAACTTTACATAAAAATCAACATGTTTTGGTTATCCTTTGTAGAAGATTTCACTTGAAATAACATACACCTGTATTCAACAGTAAGGTGTACCAATGTACTTGTTTAACTAGAATTCACAGTCACAACCAATAAACTTTTTGAAAAAAGAGAAATGAAGATTACTATCAGAAATACATGAATACTGCAACCAATGATGATTATGCTACTGTTCAATTGTCAGTATACCTATCAGATACACGGTAATATCTTTAGAGCAAAAATCTCAACTTTGGATGCGAACATACAGATGGTTGACCTTTACGAAAAAGTGCTGTTGCCTCTTACAAATGGGCAGTAGCACATGATTCATGAATAAATTCTATCACGTCACATATGGTATGCAGAAGTTCATAATTATACATGTAATTTGGAGTAGTCATATTAAAAGGCATAACATGGTTCTAACAGACTGGTTTACTATTAACATATTGGATGTTTCTTTCCTGGGGATCTAAGGACAACATTTTCCATCAACCCGTTATTAATGAATGAATCACAAGACACAATACTTCGAATCCAGCCTGCATAGATTACTTGTTGTTATGGCAGGCAAGCCTCCACAAGCTTTAAGATTGTCAAGGACAAATAAAAAAAAGCATGGATATTAGGGCAAGGAAACCTTCCTCTATCATCTGCCAATTGCTACCCGAGAGCCACAGCACGTGTTTACACAGAAGGTGGGAAAGTGTAGCGTCACAAGATAAAGGCAAGGAAAACAATCCTTACCATGTCTTTGCAGGCACCTCTACATCAACGTCACCTGTCTACAGTGGTCACCTTTACTGCCTTCCTCTAAGAGGACATGTATGGATGAACCTGTCTAGAAAGGCCACCCGACTACAGTGTCCACTTTTAGTTTCTGCGTTTCCCGTGGGTTTTTACTGTACTTTGAGTCTTTCAAACCCTACACATGTTAAATCAATATGGTGTAAGTGTAGGGTGTAAATCCGGTGTATTGCACCTGCCACCCATGGAAAGTGGTACCACAGACAAGACTGAGAGAATCTTCACGATTGAAATAGGCAAAGTGAATTGTACCAATGCCCAAGAACATAAGAAGATAATGTAGAAATTACTATTTTACATTACAGAAATTGCATTCTGAAGTGGCCTGGTTGGCAAGCAAAGCAATTCTGATATATTCAGTTTCAAGAAACCACACAATGGAATGTTCACATTATAAAACCTGCATAACATTCATTCAATGAACATGTATATTACACCATTGTTTAAATATGCACAGTTTCCCTGAATATTTTATTTCATTTTCTCATGTTTGAAGTTAGACACGGAGGACACCAATAGATCATATTCCTCACACACTCAAACATAATGCAAAGTCCTATTGATGCACACTACAAGCTTGTAGTCCACAGCAATATCAATGAGACATTTTTGAAAAGGACACTTATATAAAAATCAAGTCATAATTAAATTTGTTGAACTTCAGATTTACATTCCATAATCACAAAGTATTTAATGTTCAATCTATAGATTGGCAACATAAAACAAAGATGAGCGAAATGATAAACAAAGATAACATTCTTTGTTTATATGTTTAGACATTACAATGTCTCTTTTAAAGTGCTTTGCAGATATACAATGAATAAGATATTTCTTATCTTTAATTATTTGACCTCGTATTATGAATTTCAAATAGGCCTCATTTTTTCCATGATTCCTCATTTGGTTTATTGCACTAAATATGATAGCTTAACAAAATGTTCTGGCACAAAAAGATGTATACATGCAAAATGCATAAAAGTTGGTGATACATGTATTAGTGAATAAAAAGTTGGAATTTGACATAATTTGATGTGAAAGACATTTTGGTAATATTAAGCCTAATTAAGGTAATGGAGATATTCACTATCTCCACCCCCTGATAATATGGTTCTTCAATGTACCTCAATGCCACAAAACTATGGATGCAACTTCTTGTACCTTTTCATTTCACTGAGCTAGCTCATTTTCTTTGGTATAAACTGACCGACAGTTCTCTTGACCCACTGTTAATTCCTGGAGGAGTCTACCAGTAATAGATGAAGTAAATTGAATCGATGAAAGAATAAGAAAATTGCTCAATTATCCTTGAAACTAGAAACTTTACTTCGATGTTAACATTTTTGTTCTGAGTAGTTGTGTGATTCTCTTTTTACTGACTGTTGCAGTTGGTACACCAAGAAATACATAATACAATTCAACTGTCTCCAAACTCATTGCGCTCTCCTTCAATGCCATTTTCAAATCATTGAAATTCAATTTACTTCATATCTCTTAAAAATCAGATCAAAGCAATATACATGTATCACCAAATATTGAATTAATTCATACACAAGATAAAAATTGATTATTCATTCTCTGTTGGAGAAATCATGTTTTCCATCCTAAACTATTAATATATAATATAATATATATCATTATATGTAATAATATATTTCTATGCATATACATGATAACAAAATATGAATGACATTATTCACTATTAAGTAAATTATTCTAATTTTCTTTCACATGATTGTATATAAAAGTAGGCTATCACAAACAAGAAGTGTGAGGTACTATTAACAAACCTGTTTTCAAGAGTTACAGTAAAGGCTCGTTCAGATATGACACCGCAAACCGATGCAAAAATAACAAAACGCTGTTTTATATGTTATTGAATGGCAACTGCATGCAATAAAGGTCCTGCACGTATTCACCGGGCACTGTGTTATAAGATACAGTAATGTGATACATATCACACTTTGCATCATTGTAAAAAATAATTAATAAAGAAATTGTTGCGTCATATCTGAACAAAGCCTTACATTAATAGACGGTGATCCAACATTTGCTCCAGTGCAATTGCTCATGGCTTTATTTCATAAAACTACAGTCAAACCTGCCTCAGTGGATACATCTCTATAAAGGCCACCTGTCTATAGTGGCCATGTCTTATGTCTCCCTCGAGAAAGGAATGTGTGTTGTAGAACCTGTCTATAAAGGCCACCTATCATCATACCATCATTGTTATGCAATATTTCAGTGCTGTGGATAGTTAACTCTCTATGTACAGTCATTGGATACATGCTTATGGTAGATGATCCGATGAAAAGATTTGTTCAGTCTCCCATGTACAAAGCATTAATTATGAAATCTGGATACAAAGATGTGATCATAAAAGGAAGACCAGTACAGATTTGATCTGTAAGAATTCCTGATTGTCTTTATGCATAGCTATAGGATCTCACTACATTTGTGTACACTATAATAGTTGCAATATTATTTCACAACATATTTGATAAGTCTTGTGGTTAATTTTACAACATATGTAAAAAAAAAAAATCTAAACAAAAATCATAGTAAGATTTGTCTATAATGGAAAGTAACTTCCTTTCTTTCAAAATAAAGTCATAATGCTGTGCAGCACAAAGAGTTAAATCAATTTTACAACAGATGAAAATGATTTCTTGTACAATGGGTGGGTGTGTGTCTGGGTTATACTTATTGTTGTCTCAGTGTCACACAGTGTCTGGTAGGGTTCAACACAGTGTCCGTCAGAGGTTATACAGGATGTCTGTCAGGGTTTCACACTGTCTTCCCGGGTTGGTCAGGTTTTGACATGGTGTTGAGTTAGGGTCTGACATAGTGTCTGTCAGGATTTCACAATGTTTGTCAGGGTTTTACATGGTGTCAGGATACATCTCCTTGAGTTCCTTGGCAAAAAACTTCCTGAGGTCGACTCGTTTAAGCTTCTGTGTCGGGGTCATCAGCCCGTTGTCAATCTCAAATGTTCCAGGATACAGGTGAATGTACTTTGCCTGTGATAGGTCAAAAAGTGACAAGCCATTTTGAATTATTACGTTTTCCATTTCATAAATTGTTCAGTGTACCGTATGCGTTTACGTTCAATGCTCCATTCAGACTTCGAAATGGTAAACTGTCTCAAAAAAGCATTGAGACAATCGATATGTAAATCAATTGCTAGAGGCGTAAAAAAGAAAATGCTGAGTGCAACAGAGGTCTCTACGTGTGTTCCACAATCTCTATACTTCTCAAAATAACATTGAGACAATAAATATGTAAATGAATTGCCAGAGGGGTAAAAAAGAAAATACTGCGGGCAACAGAGGTCTCTACGCAGGTTCCGCAATCTCTAGGCTTTAAGATACAGAGTATGAAGTGTGCTATATTTGTCTCATTACCAACAAGATTTAGAAACAGCATATGAAATCAAAAAAAAAAAAAATCAGCACTATTAGTGACAATGTTCTTCTTTGAAACCTTCAAATTAAAAAAAAAAAAAAAATCATGATACATTAGTGCAGAATACATACTGTATAACTTATACAAGAAAACTGTATCAATGACAATTTACATGTTTGTGCCAAACATTTATCTTACTTGTTCAAAAGCTTTGAGTCCTGCCTCCTTTCCAATCTTCATCAGATCATCCAAGACACCTTTCTTTATTTGCTGTATACAACACAAACAATGAACATCAATGCTGGTTAGGTACTTGGCCTATGGGAATGAAAGTATTCAGTAGCCAAGAAACCTTTCTTTATTTGCTGTATACAACACAAACAATGAACATCAATGCTGGTTAGGTACTTGGCCTATGGGAATGAAAGTATTCAGTAGCCAAGAAACCTTTCTTTATTTGCTGTATACAACACAAACAATGAACAAACAATGGTTGGTTAGGTACTTGGCCTATGGGAATGAAAGTATTCAGTAGCCAAGAAACCTTTCTTTATTTGCTGTATACAACACAAACAATGAACAAACAATGGTTGGTTAGGTACTTGGCCTATGGGAATGAGAGTATTCAGTAGCCAAGAAACCTTTCTTTATTTGCTGTATACAACACAAACAATGAACAAACAATGGTTGGTTAGATACTTGGCCTATGGGAATGAAAGTATTCAGTAGCCAAGAAACCTTTCTTTATTTGCTGTATACAACACAAACAATGAACAAACAATGGTTGGTTAGATGCTTGGCCTATGGGAATGAAAGTATTCAGTAGTTAATGGGTTATGTAACTTCTAAATTCCAGCTATGGCTGGAGTAGAGGAATAACATACTGATTTAGAACAACATCATTATGATGTGGGCCCTGTTTCATAATTTTTTTTATCAATAACAACTGCCACAGATCTATGACAAATCTGTTCATAGTCAATCAAATATAAGGATTTCAGGAGCTTATAACAATTATCATACCTTGCTTATGGATACTATGAAACAGGGCCGAGAGTCAAGGAACAAGGGACTTGAGTAGAGGAATGTTCTCAAAGAAAGGGAATTAGCTAGTTGGGGTTATGGTAATACCGAACTGAGATTCAGCTTATGGATACTATGAAACAGGGCCGAGAGTCAAGGAACAAGGGACTTGAGTAGAGGAATGTTCTCAAAGAAAGGGAATTAGCTAGTTGGGGTTATGGTAATACCGAACTGAGATTCAGCTGGTCTGAGGATGAACCCTGCCAAGCAATGAAGTCCTTGGAAAACATCAATCTTCATATACAATTGCAACCCTCCAATCACATGAGGTAATGCATATCTGGTACGGTGAAACATGTGTATAAAGACTCCTCAAGGGAGTCAAGAAAAGTGGTCTTTATAGGCAGGTGGCCTTCATGTACAGCTTTTTAAATAAGATTATTTATTTTCAAGGGAAAAAAAAAAAGTGGTCTTTTTTAGAGAGGGGGTCTTTCTATACAGGTGGTCGCTAAAGGAGATTTGGCTGTATAAGCAGATTTTCTTGATTGCTAAGGCACATTTACATGGAAACTCTGCAAAAGTGGGTAGTATCTTCAAGATACAAACTAATGATGTCATTATTTACAAATGGTACAATTTCTTACAAGAACTCCACACTATACCTCATTTTTGCAGAGTTCTTCTAAGGATCCTTTGACACCCATCTTACTGGCCCATGCAGGAAGAGTCTCAGGGTTCACCGCTCCAATAGCTACAGCATAGGACTGCAAGCAGCACACACAAATCATTAGACCTTTCTTAAACCAGGCAATGATGGTTCTATTACACATTCCTGCATAGGACTGCAAGCAGCAAACACAAATCATTAGACCTTTCTTAAACCATGGTTCACATTCCTCAAGGGCAATTCCTTGAAGCTTTCATTTTAAATTGAAATGAGAATCAACTCCAATGAGATTGGATAAGGCACAAACAGTGATTTCTACATTCATCAATTTGTCAGGGACATAAACATATGGCTTCAATAAGGAAGGTTACATGCAGAAAAAATAGAAAAATTAACATTATCAATGACTTGAAGTAATATAGGTGCAACTTTGAAGAATATTCAAAATGTACATATATTCCACAAGAACAGTAAACACAGAGGATGTACGTAAGCTTTATTTTGAGTTTTTGACCTAAAAGCATACAAAAACTGGTTATCATTTTTGATTTACTCTGTTTGCTTTGAAAGAGAATAGACTATGAGATTCATTACCTGCAGACTATCACCATAGATCCAGATTTGCTGAACCAGTGAACATGATGAATACACAGTCTCAATCTTCTCTGGTGCTAAGTACTCGCCCTGAGTGATGCAATAAAGAAGAGAAATACTCACACAAATATATTTACTTTGTATATCAACTTCCCTGTATATCAAATTCCCTAATAGGAATTTCATGTAAATATTTTCAGCCACGTACAGAAAGCTGAGGGGCTAAAACAGGATCAATGGATTTGTGTTCAACTAAAGGAAGCAATAATTTGAAAAGAAGATAAATCGTTATCACCTATATTGAAATATTGGTGATTTCTCATGCAATATTTTATGCTTGAAGAAAATTGAAGTAATCTGTATGACATCCAAGGACATTGACAAAAATCTAATCCCTTTTGAAATTCAATTCCTATTACTTTTTTTTATTGAAAGAAAGATATAGGCAACAAATTATCATCTGAAAGTATGCATTTTATCTCCTTTGTAATTGATGAACTTAAATATGAAATAAACACCAGTAAATTTTGTGTAATTATTTTTTTTATCCACATACCTGTGCCAGCTTGAATATGTTTTTCCTTCTATCAATGATCTTTAGAGTTCCATTCTGTAAAAGGAAATTGTGAATAATTATTTCATTATTCAATATAACATGTTCATCACACATGGTGAAATACATGTACGTACTTAAAGAGGAGGTTGAGTTCTGGGAAGAGGTGAAAAATAATTTGTGAGCGTTATCATTGTATTATGCAAGTGTGGAAAAACATCACATAAAACATGTACCCTGAAAAGCATGGCTCTTCAAATGCCTTAATATTCCAAGTATGGCATGTAAAATCATAAAAATCGGGGCAGATTTTTTTTCGCCACATGTTTTCGTTTAGTCCCATATACATCTTTTTTTGTACAGTGCTTGTAACTTTACCAAGACTGGGCTAAATTTCTTAGCATTTTGATGATTCCAGAACCTTGCAATACACATAAATACTATGCTAGATGATCAATCGATTCTGATCGATTCCACAACGTTTCTTTCACAATGCAATCGCTTGACAAGAACTCAACCTTCTCTTTAACAAAAACAAACAAATTTTGGGTCAAGTTTTCCTCATTTGAAATCAGAATGATGGATCATAATTTGTAATTGAAATCTTATTCCATGAGCATAAACATTAAATATCCAATTGATCACTGAACCTGATGGGAGGGCTCCCTTTAATGATTTTGACAAATTGAACTGAAGTTTAAATAATATTTTATTTCTGTTCCTATGCTTTATTGAATTCTTGTAAAAACAAGATGATTTGACTGTATAGGTTTTACAAACTATTTTGTGCTATATTTATGAGCCCGGATTGCTATCTGAAGAAACAAGTTGGACCGACAACATAACTGACATGAAAGTCTCCCCTCCCCTGTTCAACAATTATGCACTTCTGTTATATTTCCAATGCACTAGATAATACTTAAGGGGCTTTGATGTAATATTCAATCAAATATTCAGAAAAACTAATCAAACCGATAACACTAGCACAAGTTGAAAGAATTTGTCTACAAATTACATCCGTAAGTGTCTATGACAAAATCTTGAAACAAGCCTGCGATTGTTACCATTTATTGCTATAAAGAGTTAAGAGAAGGAATCTTGGTACTGACCGGGAGCCACATGCCAATGTCGCCTGAATGAAGCCATCCCTCGTCATCAAGCGCTTCTTTCGTCTTCTCTGGGTTGTTCAGGTATCCCTTGAATACGTTTGCTCCACGGAAACAGATCTAAAAAGAGAACAAATATGTGATTTACTTCCGCAGATACAACTTTCCTAAAACAGAAAAATGCCTCATCTATTCTGGCACAAGTTGAAGTACATGTAACTGCTGAGTACAATGACTCCTTCAAAACTTGTCTATTTGTCAGTAACTAAAATTAATAACTCATTCACTCTAGCAAAGGTTGAGGTAACTCTTCAGCACACAATGACAGAGGACTGCATCTGGGCAATAAACAATTATTCTTCATCTACCTGTGATCCATCCCATCGAGGCAGGCATTGACAGGATATACTCATTTCTACTCCTAGGTTGCGAAGAAAAAGTGAACGTTTACTGGCCAGATATGTTCCTTTGCTTAAAAATCCAAGATTTTCAGGCTATTTCAGAAGCTTGCAACTGTGGATTTTTAAAAAGAATTTTGCCCTTCTCCAAAGTACAAGAGATGATATATACAATGTGCAAGCCTGAAGTTGTTGTTGTTGTTTCTTACCTCTCCATTGTTTTCCTTGGCATAGTATTCCATCTCTGGTACATCAATCAGTTTGATCTCACAGCATGGCAGAGGTGGTCCAACCTGACCTGAAACATACATGGAAGATATCATGTAACGTAAGAGGTCCAATCATAAGTTTGCAAATCATTGTACACATAAAATCAACAGTAAATAACTATTGCCCCACAAGGATAACAACCCTTTAATAATCATCCTCAGACAATAACCCCTGAATAACTTCCCTAATCCTCAGACAATAACCCCCTATTCAAAGAACTACCCCCTAGGGTATATCTTATAAATGTATCTAGTTGTACCTCTCCTAGAGGTACATTGCTGTCCAAAATTGTTACCCGAGGGATAGCTGCCAAAGAGTTGTTACCCTATGCGAGGATGGTAATAGTCTGGGGGTGGTAGTACATGTTTGTCATCGTTGTAAATGAATCACCACTTTATGATTTTACAAGGTTGTATCACTCCCTCCCCTCCCCCAGACAACTACCCCATAGAGAAATACCCCAGTTCCCCCCTTGGTAACTACTCGCTGGGGCATGTCTCATAAATGTATTAATTTTGTTTAGGTAGAATGGTGTAAGACTATTATCATGTACTGAACTTCTTACCAGTTGTATGGTCTCCAGGCAAGGTCAATGTACTGATAACAGCTGACTCAGTCTGGCCATAGCCCTCCAATACCTGCAACATACAAAATAACAAATAGACATATAATATACAATAAGCATACCGTAACTATAATTAATTTGTTCAAGAAAAAATAAACAGCATAAAAAGGTTAAAGTGATTGAAAAAATTCATTTTTATGAAAAAAAATTCACTCGGCATTGATTTGGGCTATCTCAAAATTTGGCATGATGATCTATACCTGGTACTTTTAAGAGCAAGTTTCCCTCAGCTTTAGTATAAATTATTTCAACTTGCCAGTGATTGATTTTTGTTGTTGTTGGTGAAATATCTAATTTGAATCAGTCAGGTTATCGTAAGTTGCTATCTCATACTTGCCAATATGATGTATAATTTTCTCTGCTTGAAAAATACTCATTCAGTTGTGGTTGAGGTTGTCTTGCTACCCATAATATGATATTTTGAATATAGAATACCACTCTTTGGCTCATTTTTCACAAAGATGTTATAATAATTGCTAAGTTCTCACCGGCACTCCCAGCACGCATCTTAAGAATGTGATGACTTCTGGTGAGAGCGGTGCAGCACCGGAGAATACCACCTCCAGGTTACCACCAAGCACAGCCTAGCAATAAACAAGTAGAGAAAGAGGATAAACTGACATACAAATTATGTAAATTACATACATTAGTTGTTGCATGGCAGGAAAAATATTATATATGTAACTTGCCCTACCTAACAACAAGAAATACATGCATTTGACTTTTGAAATACAATTATTTGTAACAGGTGAATGAAATCATTCGGAACGAGGCACTTCATGAAGTCATATGCATTACACTTTATTACATTATGAAATTGGCCAATTAATATGTATCAAGAGAAAGGTATTATTACTTGGAATTATTTTTTGAACCTGAATGATGAATACCTTGAGAAATTTTTAGAGTAAAATTATTATTCCTAAATATCTCAAGGATAATCTATAGATGAAAAAAATGAAGGAGACAGATTTTACGATTGCATATATGATAAATATCTATGCATACCATACACCAACTAAGGCTTCATAAAGTATCAAAATAACTATTGAAGAAGTATTAAAATAAACACCACAAAAGGATTATCTTGATTAAATTGATCCTCAATAAATTTTATTTGCAGACTTAAGATAATGTTATACAGAAATTCAGAATACCTGTATTTTCTTGAAGGCGAGTTTGTCCCAAATGGTGTTATTCCTGCATATTCCCCTGTAAAGACAAAATAAATATAGCATACAAGTCCTAGGAAAATACTGACTTATACCAAGTACCAAGGAAGTTTATGGAATGGGGTATACAAATCGTAACTCAATGAAATCTAAGACCAGAGTAGGGAAGAACTAGCAAAAGAGAGGACATCAACAGATTTCCAAGATTCATATACATCACAAAGGCTCTTTCAAGTATTGCATGGTAAACTGCTGCAAAAAGATGTTTTTGTACCTGTATATGAATGGTAACTACCGGCAACAAAAGTGCCATGCATATTCACTAAGCTCTATGTAATAAGATACAGAAATGTGAAGTGTATTTACTTCATCATTAAAAAAAAAGTGCAGTTTTGCTGCGCCATATCTAAATGAGATTTTAGGGAATGAACCTGCATGTAGGTCTAAAAGATGGCAAAAACTTATTCTGAATATTGGCAAATAAAAGGCAAAATTGTTTCGAAGTAAATCAGCTACCCAGCTTACTTTTCAAGGTCAGCCATCTTGCTTTTCATTCCCATGTTGAATATTGTCTTCTTGATCCAATTGGTTCCGTTTACACCTTGCATGACCTAAAACACACAAACATTGAAGAATGAAACAAAGATAGCCACATACACTTAAAGGTAATACAAAGTTTGGGGAAATTTTGAAAATTGGGTGGATAGTGATTCTTTACAATTTTGATATATTTGGATGCCCCTGTCGATGTATTATAAGCACTAGAAAATTTAACAAGATGCACTAACAAATAAAAAAACATCTTATTTAAAAAATTAATGGTCTTGATCAAAGATTTAAGTTACAAAAGAGAATTTCTGCAAAGAGTGAGAAAGATATATATTCATGTCCTTTTACAGTAAGGTGATGTTAGAGCACTCATTAACTCTTTATATGCCACACAAAGAATCTCTCTGTGCCACACTGAATTTACTATGGGACAGAGGATACCAATACCAGTGCAAGTTCAATCTATACTGGTGCTGGAGTTAATCAAGACTGGATATGGGTATTTTTTTCAAATCAATTGTGAGGCACCAAACAAGCCTTCTGTCAATTCGTGCCTATTGGTTGGTGCAAAATTGCACGTGTGGAAAATGAGTGACTGCGAGTACTGAAAACAATGACTGCTCTACGGTAGTCCAACTTGCTTTAGTGTCTATCCCTACGTAAAAATCACTTATTTGTGGTAGTTACTTTTATTTTCTCCCACTAGGATGAACGTGTTGTAGAACCTGTCTACAAAAGCCACTTTGTTACAATGGTCTCATTTTGGCTTCACTTTGGTGACCATTATAGGCAGGTTAGGTATAAGATGTTGAGAGCCTACCTTATCATGAACTCTATTGAGAAGCCTTGGGACAGAGCAGAATCCGCTGGGTCTCGCCATCTTGACATCATCGATGATGACCTTCACGTCTCCACGGTAGAATGCAATCTTCCCGCCATGCATCAGCACCATGAGCTGTAACAGGATACATAAGATATGTACTGACACCATCAATATAACATACAGGGAAAGACCATCACGTAAACTAACCAGAAGCATTGTGAAACGAATCTGTAACTAGATGCTGCTTGTAAGTATCGGCTTGCATGGTGATGTAGATATACAGGAAGCTTGCGGATGCACCATGTGAGAGAGGGAGGATTGAGGAGTCCTGAAAAATATAAATGACCGTGTGGGGTTGAGTCACCGGGGTGTTGACTTGGGTGGTCTGCTTGTCCGTCTGGGCTGGAGTCTCCGGGTTGCGGACTTGGGGGTGCTTCGAATCCATGAGTGGGGTGTGGTGTCGGCGGGATGCTGTGTGTATCGCAGGCTTAGGCGGCGTTGTTGTGTTCGTGAGATGCTGTGTGTATCCCCGACGTAGGTGGCGGTGTGGCGTCGACGAGGCATTGTGTGTGTCCCCAAAATAGACGGCGTAATTGTAGTCTGCTGTGGTCTGCTCTGCATTGTAGCTGTGAGGCTGGCGGCTGCTTTGTGGGTTCGGCGGGTGGCGGTGGTTGATGTACGGGTGCCTGCAGCGGAGGTGAAGGCGGTGGTGGAGGCGTTGGTGGAGGTGTGACCGGGTACATGTTGATGACAGGTGGCTGCTTTGTGGGTTCGGCGGGTGGCGGTGGTTGATGTACGGGTGCCTGCAGCGGAGGTGAAGGCGGTGGTGAAGGCGGTGGTGGAGGCGTTGGTGGAGGTGTGACCGGGTACATGTTGATGACAGGTTTCTAGATGTCGTTGATGTATAATCCTTAGTCTTGGGGCACGGTGTTGTGGCAGTGAATTTCGATGGTTTCTCGGATTCGGCGTGTATGCCAGTGCTTCATTATGGAGATGAGATGACTGCCATCTTGAAGTTTACTTGAAGTTACACACCAAGTTTTGTCAAATTTAAACTAATACACGTTCTAACAAGATTGATTTACATGGGAAAGCAATAGCCACATATTCCAACTACTAACACAATTTTTCATTTCATATAACAATAACAACAAACATACAAATAAAACATCATTGTGTTACTAGTACACTATTTATTCATTATTAACTTTATATTACTAATATTGTGAGATGTCACTGGATAATAATTGAAAAATGACTTAGAAAAGTACATTGATTATACAACTCCCTCCTAGGTCCTAATCAAATGATTGTCAAATACGGACTTGTGATTAAAGATAAACTTTAGTACTGGTCATGCGATTGCATTGTGAAAGAAATGGTGTTGAAAGGATCAGAAACAGTTGATCATGTAGCATGTAAGTATTGGTGTGCACTGCAAGGTTCTGGAGTCATCAAAATCATAATAAATTTGACCGAGTCTTGGTAAAGTAACACAGAAAGCTATATATGGGACAACACACATGGTGTCGGGGCTAGTACTACCTTGATTTCCTTGTCTTTCTATGCTCATTACTCAGCCAGTATACATTTTCTTCCAAAATTGTTTGGCACATGTCATTTATTTGTAATCTTGAACATTCAGTGTAAGTTTCGTTTGATTCTGTGAGATTTAATTTTCTTTTTTACCAGTACTAAAGTTTATCTTTAAGTTACTAAGACTGTCTCACTTTTTTTTGAGAAAAAGAGTGTAACAATGTTTAAAGTACCCTTTGCACAGCAGTGCATGAAGAGGGTAGTGTGCAGATCTCTATGTGCGCTGTAATGAAAACCTATCAAACTTGGGGTTTATCTTTTAGCAATAATTACATGAAACAATCTTGAATCACACAAAAACAATTTAGAAATTGTGCTCAGCCAAACGGCTTTATTTTATAGATGCATACAGCCTCAACTCAAGTGCAGAATCGATAGTATAATGAACTCACTCGCATGCATCATTTATAAATAATATAAGTTATATTAGCAGAAGTGTACTTACGACATTGAGTCTCTCATACATATGAGCGAGAGGGAGGTATGATATGTGGCACTGGTCTGGAATGAATGTAAGAGCAGGCTAGAGAGATAGAGAGAGAGAAGGAAAAGAAATAGATAACGATTTACTAATATACTGAGTAATATGATGCTATTAATTCCCAGCCAGTAGAGTACATTTATATTGTAGCTGAGCAAAATTCCATTTCTTACGTTGATGTCCTAACTTGATAATACTCTTTGTCATCTAACAAGGAATATTTGTCATTTTAAAGTTCTTTCTTATTAGTAATTCTCATTTTGGTTTCCAAATTCTTAAATCAAAATAATTTAAGGAATCATTTTTTGTTTTCCTTTCTAAATTGAAATGATCTCATTTCCCTTTTGTTATCATATCATGTTTTATCTCACTGACAAATAAAATGACATGCAAACATGCATAAAATTTGTTTAAAAATTATTAATTGCTGCGTTTGCTTTCATTTCTGTTCACCTCAATTTTTTCCAAAAATTAAATTCTGAATAAATCTATACACAATGTTTGTTAAGGTAAAATACAATCAATTTGGAATCTCTATCAATTACAAATATAAGAACTAAAAGGAAATGCGGTGGAATAATAACTTACATAGCATGCTTTCTGTAATCCTGCTCCTGCTGCTATGATGTTTGCATGTGTAAGCATTGCACCCTTTGGATTGCCTGTCATCACAGAGATAGACAATTATAATTATTCATATTCAACAGGCAGAACATCAGGGAGCAAGAGACTGGTTTGCCAACATATTCCAATTTTATGTATACATTTTAAACAAAGGTTTATATATTTATTCATTTATTTATTATAACGTGTTTTTGGGGGTGGGCAGTAACTTTATTTTTATTGCGTCATTAAATAAGCCTTGGAGCTATGGAGTGCACAAATATTACTGCAGAACGTCCTTAAATATATAGACCAGTAGAGGTAAAATTGCGGTTCAATATTGTTTCAATATTGCCTTCAGAGGTTTAGATGGCAATACTTCAAACTAAATTTGCAAAAAAGCAAAAATATATACCCAAATGTTCAATGTTGAAGTGCATTCGCGATATCTATCCAGGCCAGATCGATATGATAATTTACCAAATATATCAATTAGTAGGCGGTTTCCCGCCAAAATTTGTATCATCACGTATTAATCAAAACATATTCTTTCACATGATTGGTAAAAGGAGCTTCCATTTTTATTTTTTGAGAGGGGGGCGTTTCCAAAACTGGTCTATACCTTTAATTCTACCTTTAAAATCAAAACTTCCTCTTGTAGACATGTTCTCGAACTCTACCAAACATAACCACAGATTGCCGGGAATAAAATGTAACTGGCATTGTATGCTTGTACGAGCTTGAGAAAGTAAAGCTTCTTACCTGTTGTTCCACTTGTGTAGCAAACGGTATACATATCATCTTTCTCTGGAGGCTAGAGAGAACAGAGGTACAATTTATAAACAGTTCATTTGGGTATGAGAGAGAGAGAGAGATTCTTTCTTTGTTAAATAAAAGAACCTATTGTGTACATTACAATCACTGGAGAATGAAACAGAGAGTGTGACTATTCTCGATAGAAGAGAAGTCTGTATTGCATCGTAGTTGCTGGTGCTTTTTAAAATATTTTTTTAAAGTATCTCATATTTGATTTTGAAGACAGCTTTAATGAAATATTTCAATACTTTGTCAAATCAGAGTTGATATTTTGTAGCATTATAGTAATGAAATCTTAAGATATCATGTAGAATAGAGCAGAATGATCTTAAGATATCATGTAGAATAGAGCAGAATGATCTTAAGATATCATGTAGAATAGAGCAGAATGATTTTATTAGAGTCATAAAGAACCCCTTACTTAAGCGAACATTCTATTTATATTCACCATGCACAGTGCAGATGATAAGAATCCAGCCATTATCATAACATTTATTCAGTTGAAAAAGTTAATTTTGCCTGTCCATTTTTATATTTTTGCATTTTTCCAAAGTGACTGCCAACTATTAAGCTGCAGTGCCTTACACAATGAAAGAGAAGATCAGGCTCTGGTAAGGGTGAACAATAATAATTTGTGAGCTTTCTTGTTCTTTTTTTTTTTGTCAGTTTGGATGCATATTATACAAGAAATGTCCCCTGAAAAGGATTGCTCTTCAAATGCCCTCAAATTTAAAATATGACGAGAAATGGCTAAAAAGTTTGGACCAAGCTTTCCTTTAAAGTGCACAAACCCTTCATGATTAAATGTCGGGAAATACATTTTTGGTTCAGGAAGTCATACTCACTGATGGATCCTGCATGTGTTTCTTCCCAAGTTCCTGAATTAAAAGAGATATACAATAAAACAATTGTTCTCATTGCAAGGTCATGAAAATATATTCAGAATCAGTGAACTAAAAACATATTTCTCTTCCATCTTAGGGCATACAGGTGGTGCCTATATTTGAACTTTAATTGAATACCACTACATGTTCACAAGCCTTTGAACAGAACGTTGTTATATACCCAGCCTCATTAAATTGTTAAAAAGATCCAAAGGAGGGACAATACAACTACCCAGAAAAAAGTCTCATTGATATCTAATGCACAAGGGACATTACTTCATGTGTGATTTGCACCATGAAAAAACAAATACAATTATTTCAATTTACCATCCTCATCTTTATCATATTCAGTCATGAATTGATGGTGATCCAAAATTTTCTCTAGGTTTTATTTTTTCAAAGGTTTAGGGTTACAGTTACAAGTGGGTTTCAGGTAAAGTTTAGGGTTGGGGTTGGGTCCAGGGTTGAGTTAGCGACTCAGAAATGTTGGAAATTGGTGCAGAACGATTGTCATAGAAGATCAACTGAATTGATCCCATTCTTAACATTAAACATGCTCTAAAACCCATGAAGTCCACATCACTTACTCTGAGCTCCTGTAGTGTGAAGATCTGTACATTGGCATCCTGTGCTTCCTGCTTGATTTGAGGTGTGATCTCTTCGGGTAACATGCCAATGATAATCTTCAGGGAAGGGCTTGATGAAGCCTTCTCTAAGACGGCGGAGATCCTCTTCGTAGTGTCACATACTACGATGGATATATCACCTACAACGTAGACAGTGTAAACAAAATAATATTAATAGTTCCCTTCTTATAGTGCAATAATACATTTCTAAATGTTTTACATAAAAGAACTTTCATCCAGTCTGTAGTTTACAGATGTTATTGTTAGACTTTCAATGGAAATGTCACTCTTGGTATTAAACATTTAGGGCTATTGTACACTTGACAATCTATTGCATTGAATACCATAATTCTTTTTAATGACAGGTGCATCATTATCAAAGTTTGTCCACCTCTTTATGCTTCAAACGTTATTTTTGACAAAATGAAATGTTATATGAGATTTCTTCATGGGCAATGTTCCTGTTTTTTTTTTCTTTTTTAAAACTTTTTCTATTTGAATTATTATAATTATTTTTCATAGAGTTCAGCATCCTTCTCCACTTTTTGAAGCTAAATCTTTCTGCGATCTTCTTCCAAGATAGAAAGAGAGAGAGAGAAAGAGAGAAAGAGAGAGAGAAAAAAAGAGAGAGATTGGGGGAGGGGCAGGAAGCATTTCAGGGTTTGTGTACACACATCTCATTTGTTTCAAAATCTAATGCAGGAAACAAATGAGATGTATTTTAAATTTCAATGTCAACGCCATTGATCGTGTGCTATGACCAACTTTCCCACTTCCTCCATCTTTTCCTCTGTATAAAATAATTTGCCATTTTAAGCTGACGATAAAAAGAGGGTTGATTCATTAATCAAATACCTTGGTTTATGATGTATGAGCAGACATCAGGTCCTAATGTGTCGTAGAGAGGAACGTTGACAAGGGAGTATGTGATACATCCTACCTCAAACAATCCCCACTGAAAAACAAACAAATAAACAGACAATTAAAACACAAAATTGGGTACAAAAGTGATTGAAATACACTAAAACAAGAGACTTCCTAATCAGGTTACATATATATTCTCTCATAATTACTAATACAGTTGATTGAATTCAAAATCTAAATGATGTTTTACATTTTAAGAAATACCATTTTACAGTCTTTCAGAAGTTTTAAAAAAGAGATGGGGAGGGATGGAAAACTGTAAGGTACAGCAGATATAACTTTGATAATTTCGAAGGAAAATGAACAAATTGTCATTACAAACAAGTTATGTCTTTAAGAAATATCTATCAAATAATATTTACATATTATATGTCAAAGTTGAACTGGTGGATGGTATATTTATATAAAGCTACCAACATGCTTGGTTGACTTTTGGTTTGCACCGAGCCTGTCTAATTCCTAGTGTCCTAAATATGTCAAACATGTATGTAATATAGACAGTAAAACCTGTCTATAAAGGCCACACAAGGGAAACAGAGAAAGCGGGAACTGTATACAGGCTTCCTTTCTAGACAGGTTTTTACAACAAACATTGTTTTCTCTAGGGAGAAAAAAAATACATGGCCACAATAGACAGGTGGCCTTTATAAGAGAGGTGGCCTGCTAAGACAAGTTTAACTGTATATCTATATATTATATTTAATATGTTGTATTTATGTACAAATATAATATTACCTCTAGTCTGTTCTGTGCATAGATTCCAATCAAGGCCTCTGATTTTGGTTTGAGTCCAAGGTGGATTAGACCAGATCCAATCTCCTTTGCTGACTCATACACCTACATATAAATATACAATAATCAGTATTTAAATCTTTGTTATTGGTTATGTGTACATGTACAAGAAACAATGCGGATATCTTCCAAATAATTAGGAATGTCTCTCACATACAGGTATGCAGATATAGATTTATAACCACTATTTAAGCCCCTAAACCTCCCCTTTCTCATACAAATGAAATGTATTTGTCTATCCTTCTAGGTCTTCCTCTCTCTCTCTCTCTTTTTGTTGAATGATTGTATATTTTCTTCTACCTCCTCCCCCTCTAGATCTCTCACCTTCTTTTTGTATGTCTGTTTCTCTTTCTCTCTTTATTTCTTTCTCTCTCTCTCTTTCTCTATCTATCTCTCTCTCTCTCCCTCCCCATCTCCTCTCCCTCCCTCTCTTTTTCTCTCTGTCTCTCTGTCTCATAATATTGTACACATAATCCTTGACACTACTACGGATAGTATCACAAACCGTATCTCTACAACTATTTTGAAGTACTTCGATCAAAGCACGACCCGAAAGACAAATCACACCATACATGTAAAGTGCAATGAACTTTTGATTGATAAAAACATGCATGATAGAAGATAGGAGCAAACAAGAATTATCATAAATCAATTTGCATTGCAAAATGATAACAAATAATTGAAGTGATAAGGTATAATAATAGTGCACCAACACGCCACACTTGATAAACAAATTGGTTTATTCTTAATATATCTGAGAGATTAAAAGAGGAGAACAAAGTCTGTGGATGTCAAAAGCCTGTTGAGTGTCAGGGAAACATGAGACCTTAACAATGCAGAAAAATAAAGGTATTTTTAACTACATTTACACTACTGGAAAACCCATAAACGTTGTTATTTGATAATTCTTTCTTTTTGTTGGGGGGGGGGGGGACAAGTTGTACGCAGATGCCACTTGTTGCTGCTCTGCATGTGTTAGCATAGAAGCTAAGAGAGACACATGACCAAAAACAGAATAATTCAACAGTGTTTTGAAAGCAAGCAATTGACACTGCAAACACTGGTGGAGTTTTAGCTGGCGTTTAAAAAAAAAATCACACTCCAGAGGTGGGTTTAACGAATCTGGTTTTTCACTGCGTTGATGGAAAGTTGCCTAGCAAATATCGACAAAAATTTTGAATGTGAGAAAAACGATAATTTGTGCTTGTAGTGTAAATGCTCCTACTGTAACACGACATTCCATCATATTGGTAGGATCTCTTATTGTGTTATCAACTGTGTAATAGACAAAGTGTCATTCTCTCCTGATAACTGGTGATTAGCATCATACACCAATACAAGGTCACAACAACAATATGGCATGGTAAATCACTTTGAAATGTGCACTATTAAAGAGAAAGGGCTAGTTCTGCCTAGTAATAAAGAAGAGAAGTTTGTAAGTTTTCTCATTCTTTGTATGTCAGTCTGGAAGAATGACACAGCAGAAATCTTCCATGAAAAGGTATTCACTTGAAATGCCCCATGTTTTGAATTTGAAATATGATGAGATATGGTTGGAAATTTAGATGCAAAGATGAAGGAACAAAACAAAATGAGGTCTCCCCTGAGGCTTTAGCTGAATGAAATATCATCTGCTGACAGCTATAAGGACATTAACTCCTCTGTTATGTATCATAAAGCCTTTCTGCTCTCTCTTGATGATAATAATAATAGTATTCTGCTTTTATATAGCGCTTAATACAACAACAAAGTCTCTAAGCACATTACAGATAAATATCATTACCTCTGTCTTCGGATTCAGGCTTGCCGGTACACAATGTACTATGCACATTCTCCACTCCCCCTCATTTATGCACCATCTTAATACAGACTACAATGACTTTTGCATCCTACCCATTTAAAACCTGGGAGGAGAGTGGCAAATGTAGATTTAATGTCTTGCCAAAAGATGATATTAGGGCCATTTACACGTTTGCAACCAAACACGTCAAAAGATACCAAACCAGGGCTTGACTGCAATCTTTCAGTGATGTTTGCTAGGCAACTACGCCAAATCGCCAAAGATGCCATGCCAGAAACATTCCAAGCCGGAGTGTGATTTTTTAAATGTTTGTGTGATGTTTGGAAATGTAAACGGTAGCAGCTGAAACATATGATGTTTGGCACGTAACCTTCAGCACTTCTGGATTGTTACCAATTAATGTTAGGGCCAGGGTCAAAGTTTGGGAGGACCGCACATGCGCATTACCAACCAAAACATGCCAAAATATCATTGAGCATTTCAGTTGGTGATGTTTCAGCGCAAAGCATCGCGATCTTTTGAAATGAAGTATTTAAAGGTATAAATAAGCCTAGTGATGGGCTGGGACTTGAACCCTAGACATTGTGATCTACAGTCCAGTGACTTACCCAATAGACCATAACACCTCTTCATCTCTAATCTGGTATAAACCAGGCGAAATGATGATCTTACCTCATTATAGCTTATCCAGTCCACTGAGCCTTTGTCTGTACATGATCCCATGCAGTCAGCATCACCTGAGTGATTCAAGAGGAAAACAATCAGTTATAATGATAACAATAATGACGATGATGATGATGGTGGTGGTGGTGGTGGTGGTGGTGGTGGTGGTGGTGGTGGTGGTGGTGGTGGTGGTGGTGGTGGTGGTGGTGGTGGTGGTGGTGGTGGTGGTGGTGGTGATGATAATGATGATGATCACGATGGTGGTGGTAGTGATGATGGTGGTGGTGGTGATGATGATGGTGATGGGGATGATGATGATGATGATGATGGTGATGGGGATGGGGATGATGATGATGATGATGGTGGTGATGGTGGTGATGGTGGTGGTGATGGTGGTGGTGGTGATGGTGATGATGATGATGATGATGGTGATGATGATGATGATGGTGGTGGTAGTGATGATAACAATAATGATGATGATGATGGTGGTGATGGTGGTGGTGGTGATGATGATGATGATGATGATGATCGTGATGGTGGTGGTAGTGATGATGGTGGTGGTGGTGATGATGATGGTGATGGGGATGATGATGATGATGATGATGATGATGATGGTGATGGTGGTGGTGGTGATGGTGGTGGTGGTGGTGATGGTGGTGGTGATGATGATGATGATGATGATGGTGGTGGTGATGGTGGTGGTGGTGGTGATGGTGATGATGATGATGGTGATGATGATGATGGTGGTGGTAGTGATTATAATGATGATGATGATGATGATTTTGGTGGTGGTGGTGATGATGATGATGATGATGATAGTGATGATGATGATGAAGATAACAAAAATTATAATAATAAAAATAATAATGGAAATTAAATAATAACAACAACAATGATAATATTAATGATAATCATAATAATAGTAATACTAACCATATTTGACATTGAAGAGAGGAAGAGAGAGAGAGAGTGTGTGTTGGTTTTCAATTGAAACAGGAGAGAAGTACAATGAAGTAAAGAATAGAGACGAAAGAAAATATGTGAAGCTGAAATAAAAGTCAACAGAACTTACCATTCACTGCTTTACCCCTCAGGAATGACTGGTAGACTGTTCTAGCATCTTCATGCATATACTCTATAAAGTTCCTATCTGGAGTAAGGGCTGAGACATGAACTCTTTCTTCCCCCTAGGGAGAGAGAGAGGGAAGGAGAAAGAGGGAGAGAGAGAGGGGAAGGAGAAAGAGGGAGAGAGAGAGAGAGAGAGAATGAGAAAGAGAAAAAGAGAGTGAGAAACTTGAACTTTTTAATCTGAAATTCATACAGGGCTATTTGAATTAACCCCTCTTTTGAATATATTGAATCAATCTACATTTTTTAGAATAAATATTTATACATGCATATTTAGTCTCCCTCAGTAAAAAAAGAAGTGTGTTGTAGAACCTGTCTAGAAGGCCAACTATCTTCAGTGGCCATTTGTTCTGTTTCCCTTTAATAGGTGCCATGGTCTTCATAGACAGGTTTCAAGTTGAATATCACTGCATAGATCACTTTTAAACAAAAAGCACCCACAATCACCAACCCTACCATTGGTTTACAAGCACAAAGTATATGTTTGCATGCATACTAGTGCATACTGTAGCTCTTCAGCCTGAAATGCCAATCTAGAATGTACACAAAGTACACAGAGGGTTACTGGGGTGGTTCAAGTTCAAGTATCAACAAAGCTTCCAAAGTCAGTACCTGGATCTGAAATGCCAATCTAGAATGTACACAAAGTACACAGAGGGTTACTGGGGTGGTTCAAGTTCAAGTATCAACAAAGCTTCCAAAGTCAGTACCTGGATCTTGCTCTAGGGACAACTGCTCTGTCATTGACACTATGGGTGCTTTCTTCGCCCCTCTGCATACATGTAGTCCCTTTCTGGTTTGCCACACATGCATTTTTGCACAAAACAAGAGGAGGCCTCATTGAGGGAAGGATTTCTTTGTGCAACACAATTGCTTTGCAAAACTACAATTTTTCAGTCTTGATTAGCTCCATGACAACCGTTTTGACACCACTATAGATTAATCTTGTACTTGAAACAGTTAAATAATTTTGAATCCTACAATTGTGGTATAGCTTCCTGAGTGAGCTGCCAAAAGGATTACCCAACCAAGTACCAAGGCCTACAGGGAGATCAATGGTGTGGCATATAAAGACCCAATATCTTACTCTAACAAAATTCCTAACTCCAAACACCCTAACCCTAAATCTGAATCCTATTTGTGTTTGATGAAATAAAGCCTTGAGCAATTGTCGCTAGAGCAATGAGAGCAACCATTAACTTTTTTGTTCTTTAAAACATTGGAACTTGTAAACCTAAATTTTAGATCATGAAGTTTTTAAAAAGATGTAACTTACAGGCAGCTCAATGGACTGGTGCTTGAGATCAACCGGTGAAGCCATGAGGAATCTCTCTTTTCTCCGCCGCCGCAATAGATCAAGAAGTGTAGCAACCACAAAGACGCCCAGCGTGCCATAGACTGCTGGCTGCCGTAGAATATCGTACAGATCCAACATCTTGCCAGTATCTACGTTGAGATAGACGGAGAAAGAAAGATGCTGATAAAAAGTATTTTTAACCCCTTGATTGCTAATTAGGTTCTTATCTAAGTACTCTAGACTGAAGAAGTTTGGAGTATCCACAGTGATTGAGATAAGGTCTTTAACACACACTTGAATATTGATAATTGTAACAAGATAAAAGACCTGGGACCCTAAAGCATAAAGGTTTAGAATCAATTATAAATTTGAAACAATGATTCTGCTTGTTGGTTTTTATGGCATTTTCCATCGTTGTTGGATGATTTTCGCCATGGTCAGCCTTTTATAAAAACATGTGCATGAAATGATGATCTTGATTGGCCAATGTCACTTTGCAATTGATTGGAAATTTTGTCTAACAGGGCCTAGACATCATGCCCCTCACCTAAAAAAAAAAAAAAAAAAAAAAAAAATCCAGTATAAATCTACTATCCAGGGTTCTTAGACACAAAATGTGTCCACATACATGTAATAGCTGATACTCCACCTCTTCTCCTCCTCTCTCTCTCTCTCTCTCTCTCACTCTCTCTTTCAAACTCTCTCCCTCTTGTTTTTTCTTTCTTTCTCTCTCTCTCTCTCTCTCTCTCTTGAATCTCTTCCTCTCCCCTCTCTCTTTTCTTCCCTTTTTTGTTTCTCTCAGTAGTACATAAACAGTATCTAGCAAGGGACAAAATAATGAAGATTGAAGAGAGACCAAGATACAGACAGAAATAAAAAACTAATACTAATTTTCATAATCTGTGTGGTAGCCACAAATAAATTTCTGTGTGTAAGCTCTTGATTAAATATCTGTGCTCCCTCCCCCTCCTTAGAGAAAAAAAAAATGGTAGTGTGTCTAGCATGTTTCAAGTTCAAGTAAATTACTGCTGATATTCATTCGAAGAGGCGTGATAGCTCAGTCGGTAGAGCAGTGGTCTCGTAATAAGACGACCTGGGTTCGAAACCAATGCGATGCGCTAGTGCCCTTTGGTAAGGCATTAATCCTCATTACCAGGTCTCTCGGAGAGGACCTAAAGCCGTCGGTCCTCTGGTTGCTTACTAACAAGCATATATGCTTTCTTAGCAGTCAGGTAAATTAACCACAACTACAAATTATCAAAAGCACAAACATTTTTAAAAGGCAATTTATTTATTTGTTTATTTCGTTTGATTTCAACAGGGTAGCCCCATCAGTAGTTAAAATACTGTTATACCTGGGGGCCCTGCATAACATAAAAATACATAAGGCCTGTCTTCACTATCTCGAGATTGCCAAATATCCAGCTATTTGAACTATCCCGATCGCAAACTATCCAGCTAATTTGCGTCTTCATCAGACCGAAGTAGTAATTAGAAGGATATTTGCTGTACATGTACATGTAAATAAAGGGGCTTCCAAAATGTCCTTCTTTTTAAATATTTTAACATACTGTAGGACCCTTGCATAAAGACTATAAAAAGTTGAATCTGAACCCCCTTCCAAAAATGGATATAAAATGTACATTTTTTACCTTATGAAAGAATGATACAACATTTATGAATAAACCATGAGCATGATACAATTTGCCAATACAATATTTAGGCT
Source organism: Strongylocentrotus droebachiensis (assembly GCA_035222895.1). Taxonomy (NCBI): domain Eukaryota; kingdom Metazoa; phylum Echinodermata; class Echinoidea; order Camarodonta; family Strongylocentrotidae; genus Strongylocentrotus; species Strongylocentrotus droebachiensis. The sequence continues at coordinate 78,039 of JAVYIG010003264.1, read as the reverse complement.
GTTACTCGCATGGGAAACAACGATAGAATCCTGTTTGAAACTGCACTTGTATTCTTGCCAAAAAACCTAAATCAAATAATGTGTTTTTAAAGAGAGGTAATTACCATCATTGTACATGTACTACAAACTCTAAGTACAAGGGCTCAGAAGGGTTAAATAAGACCCTGATCAAATGTTAATAAGGGCTTGATTAATGCCTATGATGAGAACAAGGTACATTTGAAGATAACCAGCATTGATTCAAAGAGCAAACAAACTGTCTAGTCAAGCACCTTATACTTGTGATGATAAAATTAGGCAAGCTTTTATGCAAATAATATCAAAGCATCTATCATTGATTGGCACAGATTTTCCACCAACCTTTGAATTTGATGCATTTCCAAAAGAATGGATGGCGATCAAAATATTCTGAATCTCACATTTTTAGATGTTGGTCAAATTTCTGAGATTTTTTAACAAATATAGAAACCATTCTTCTCTCTTTTCTACTAAATGTACATGTACACTGTAAGTGACCATCAATGGAACAAATCTTCGGATGAAAAATCCAAATGAAAAAGAAAAAAAATGACGATGCATATGAAGCTATGGTCTGATTGATCTTGACTGAAGATGTCAAAGTCTATACCCAATCAGGGATATGTGAGTTTAAATGGATGTACCGTCTCGAAAGAATTTCCCGAGGGAAAGATATTGAAGATTAACTTGGCTTAACAACAAGTAATGTAACCCTCTTCAGCCATCAAATCCATCAACAGCCGCCCTTATCAGACCACAGATGCCCTCTGGCGATCCAAATGTTACGAAGTGTTACGCAAGACGGTCTGCCTCCCTAAGCTCTCCAAACACTTGGTCCTTTTCTTTCTTTTCTTTCTTTCCCAATAAACAAAATCACGTGAAAATCACGTCAATATCAAGGTATCGACTTGAGGAGAGTTACGTTCTTCAAACACCGGACATTTACGTAAATGTGTTAATACGTTTATTGCACTAGGTCACTTAAAACACACGTACACTAAATCACGGAATTGTCACTGCAATATCACCATAATAATAATGTGATTATCCCTACCTTGGAGACCATGGTTTGTAAACCTAATACTCCCGTGTTTGTTTGGTTATGAAATTACATCTTCATAAACGAAATTATCGCGTCACAGAAACATGTGAAGCGTTAGTGATAGTTTTAGTCAAAATATCTGCGTGAAATTCACGTGAATATTACGAGGCTGACTTGAGATGAATCATGTTCTTCATTCACGTGAAATTTACCTCGAAGAGGAAATATGTTACTGTAACCCGTGTTCAACCCAATAATTACGCAAATGTTACACAATAAATGAACCAAAATAATGACGTTCTCATCCCGTTTCTGAACATCGTGTTTTGGATCTTCCATAACTGCTGGCAACTTTGACTACCATTTAAATAGGTGTTTTAAGACACCTAATAATTACTTATTTTTCACACCTAAATATCACGGATTCACAGCATAGGTTAGTAATCAGTTTTAGCTACGTGATCATCACCAAGAAAGTTATGGTAACTTTGATACCATTTAAAAAGGTGTTTTAAGACAGCTAATAATTACAAATTTTTCACACCTAAAAGTCACGTATGCCCAGCTTAGATTAATAATCCGTTTGAGTCAAGAGATCATCACCGCGGAACTGCTGGCAACTTTGACTACCATTTAAATAGGTGTTTTAAGACACCTAATAATTACTAATTTTTCACACCTAAATATCACGGATTCACAGCTTAGATTAGTAATCAGTTTTAGCTACGTGATCATAACCAAGAAAGTTATGGTAACTTTGAAACCATTTAAAGAGGTGTGTACGACACCTCAGAATTACTAATTTAATATAACCAGAGATTCACGGACAGAACAATAAGACGATTGGCCGGTGAAAGTAACGTGATTATTACCATCAACCTTGGATAACCTGTGAAACCAATCGATAAAGGTGCTTACAAGACCAAATAATTACCTATTTATCACCACCATGGGTTAACAGACAAAAAACTTGTTGCTTAATTGGTCAAGTGGTTATTTGGTCATAAACACTTGATTTACAGAGGTAAGTGGAATCACGTTACTCCAGTCGCGTGATAAATTGGTGGTTTTTTGGTTAGATGAAAACGTGAACAGGAGTACCTTTTTTGTTTAAATGAAGGCACGTGTCGATAACGTTTAAATCTAGTTCAAAAGGCACCATACTTTAAAATCACTTAAAATACACTCCCAAAAGAGGTTACTTTTTAGTGTTTTGTTTATTGGGTAAGTACAAAGGGCATGGTAAAATGAAAGTCCTACTATTGGGGAAAGCAAGAAATACATAAATACCTGGTACACAGCTGTACAATGTACATATGTAGGTAGGTCAATATGATTGTCAAAGTTTATATAGACTTTACGAGTAACAAGGTGTGTGTGTGAGAGAGAGAGAGAGAGAGAGAGAGAGAGAGAGATACAGACATAGAGAGAGAGACAGAGAGAGAGAGAGAGAGAGAGAGAGAGAGAGAGAGAAAGAGAGAGTGAGAGTGGTAGAAGGGGGGAGTGCAGGTTTTAAAGTATTCTGAAAACAGATGCAACTTAACTTCATTGAAACTTAGGTGCTTACATGTCAAATATATATACCGGTAACTTTTTCTTTGAATATATGTCAAGAAGCATCATACATGTACATGTAATTTATAGAACAATGAACCATCTCCATGTCATGTGATTTCCTCTTTCCCCTGAAACTGATTGACTGATCACACTACCAGTTAATTAGTGTTGATTCAATTAAACATCACATGACTTACAAATCAATATAAACAATGGATAATGGCTTAAAGGGTATCAATCACCTAAAATATATAATATATGGAAATTGCATACAGCTAAAATGTACATGTACATGTAACACCAGTCATATAATCAGCAAACTTTACCCAGCTTTTCATAGGCTAACGGATAAGGAGTATAAAGAAAACAAAGAATAATAAAGAACAGTGCGCACAGAACCAAATTTCTGTGTGAGCCCTAATTTTAAGAGCTCATGTATTATGTGGGTGCATCGAGGTCATTTTTATGTTGATTTATTGTGTATTGTAACATGCAAAATCTTTTTACAGAAGTGATTTGAATTTGAATCATTTTTAATATAGTATTCAGGGCTGTAAACTTTGGGAGCTGCTTGGAGGGAAAGCACTTCTTTTTTTTCTCCAGTTTTTGAGGAAAAATTTCGCAATTTTTGTTTTTTGTTTTTTGTTTTTTGTATCCTATACGGTAAGGTTTGGCAGGAGGTTTTTTTCATAAACCGGGAGATTCTACATCATTTGAATGAAAGCAGAAAAATCAGAGAATCAGATATTGGTGAAGGTTTTAAATAAATCAGACCAATAATAAGAAATGTAATAATGTATGGACGTATTGCATAAGAGATCAATATGGCACAAACTTGAGATTTTTTTTTTAAGACCTAAATTATTTAAGTCAAATAAAATAAATTTTCTTTTTCTCCTTCCCCACGCAAATGTATGGAGGGAGAGAATTCCAGAGTGTTGGGGAGGCCATTGCAAAAGCTCTATCGCCAATACAGTGAAGAGACTTGATGTGCGAGTAGACGGGGCTGGTCTGATGAGTGGAGAGTGCAACAGGGACGATACTGTGAGATCTTCCATTGATGTAGGCAGGCAGCTTCCGTTGAGTGATATGTATGTTATCAGCAGGATTCTGAAAGTGATTTGATTTTTGTTTGGGAGCCAGTGTAATTGTTGTAGAGTTTGAGATATGACAGCTTCAGAGACAGGTAATTCACTGGAAAACAATTCAATTTCAGAATAGATCTACATTACATCTAAAGGGAGATCTACAGGTTTGCATTAGAAAGTGAGATTAAACTTTTGTTTGGTCTATATTTTTTAGTCTACAATTTCTTAATTTAAAGACAATTAAAGGAGCTACACAAAGAAAATTCACTAACAACTGATAATAAGAACAAATTACATGTGAATGGAAAGATTTTCTCTTGAAAAACACGAATAATTTGCTGAGAAATCATATACATGTAGATATCATGGAAAGGCATAAAATGCAATTTTTCAAGACCCTTCTTAGACCCCCAAACGCTCCTGAACGTAAGCCAAACACACGAGCGTAGCGAGCTCTGAATAGTGACGTCACACACTGGACAAACAGCTCAGTGCCGTGTAGCAGTCTGCAGCTAGCCAGCCATGTCCCGTATGTGACGTCACAAATATTGACGCTCTATAAAGGACCGCTGATTAAGGCAGAAAATCTGGATCTCAAAACAAACATTTTTTAGAGTTGATTACTGCGGGCCCCAAACATATTTTGAAGAAAAGGGTTGTTGTATTTGATCAGCAAGGCTTCCCCTTCGCAATGATATGAGTTTTGCATCAATTCAAAACACTTTTGATTCTTTGTGTGGCTACTTTAAGTATTTAAACAGGGTTCCCACAGAAACTTGAGAATCGAATACTACATGTTTCCATGACTCTCCATGACCCAGTTTTCTTTTTCCATAAGTACCATTTCAGACTTTTCAGTAAGTGTTGCACTGTTGCAGCATAAAATTAGAAGCTGTGTACGAAAAACCACGTAGGCCTAGTCTAATGATACTTGATGTTTGTGATGCCTGATAGCCTCCATCTGCATCTCCCATTTCCAAGATTTTGGGTGTCATTTCTCATTTTCCATGACTTTCCAGGTTATTCTATGAATGTGGCAACCCTGGTAAAAATAATATATTCACCAATTCAAGTTCTTCTCTTAATGATATCGATAATGATAGGGAGGCCAATAGCAGGGCGTAAGGCTTCTACTCCTACGATTTGTGCGCTCGTCGTCCAATTCAGAAAATTGCCAGAAAGAAAAATACAAAATTAAAATATCTACCGGTATTGAATAAAATATATATAACTTAAATACAATTATACACTCCACAACATAGCTATAATCACGGATCTGTAACGGTCTTTCACCATTTGTTGACGATCTTGCAGATGTTGACGTATTCAAATCCAATAATTGAGGTAGCAGAAGAATATGACGCGCACACAGGACCGACTATGAAAAACCTAGAGGGCGCAGAGGTTTGATCACTAAAATCCTTCTCATTAGCAGAAGGTAGACCCTAAAAACATGGGATCCAACAAAGAATTTTTGATAGAGATTAACATATCAGATGTTCACAAATGCCACTTCTAACAACTAGAAAAGATAAACAAAACAAAATGTTATCTTTTTAAATACAGATTTTTACAAACTGAGCATTAGAAGGTAGAGTACGATGTTTACTGTATGTCAATTTTGCATTGGTTTGACCCCCATAGCTACAGCCATCTCAAATTGAGAAGGAAAACTGTGAACAGTGACATCATTTTCAAGCCAAGAATAGAGTTAAACATTGCCATTGCACCATCAGAATATGAATATGTACGCGCTTCGGTCTGATCACGCGCCAAACAAATGTAGCATAGTCTCACACACAGTACCTTATTCTCACAGCACTAGACACGAGTGTCAAGCTCGTGCAGTAAATCATGTATGATATATGTTAAACAAGATATTTCAGTAAAAAATGTCTATGTGAGCAATCTATACTCCAATTGAGAAGTTGGGATGGAAATTTGGAAAGTCATGATTGGAATATGTTAGTGGATGATACATAATAAGCAATAAAGCAAATATTAATAGACTACGAGGGTAATGGTACAAATAGCTGCAAGGCGAGGGATAATGGTAGCCCCGAGATCACCGAGGCGATGATAGTTTGTATCCATTGCCCGAGTAAAGAAGGTTAATATTTGTTTTATATCCCACATCGGCCATATTGTCTATTTTAAGTGAATTTTACATAATTAAAAGAACTGATACTGCAGACAGTTTAGCTTCAGCTAGATTTTACAAAGCACAACATGCATACATTGTATAAAGTCGATGCGGCTCATTTGACATTGACATTTGGCGTACCGGTAACCTACTTTGCTATGCGCGTTATGCTTATTCAATGGGCAAGTGGGGCAGCAGCAAAAAATTACAGTACAAAAGTCCTATCGCAGGGAGATAGTATATCTATCATTGATCATGTGACCTCGTTTAGACCAATCAGATTGCAAGATTCTTAGTATGCGGGATATAATTAGTGTTATATGTATAGCTAGAGAGTAGAGAGAGAGAGAGAGAGATCCAAGTATGTATGCGATATGCATGCATGTAGTATCATTCCGGATTAATGTGTTGCGCTGTAAGCTGGATTTTGGAGGTCGTTCCAGTTGATTGTACAGTAGATCTAGACTGAAATCATAATACTCATGAGGAAATCAAGTTATTGGAATATTGGAATACAAATCTAAGGTAAATATAAATGAATTAGATCTAGTTCTTTCCTGCCTATTTTTATATGTATCTATCGTTTGCTCGTAGTAGTCGTATGCACATTCATGGCTCAATTTCAATTTCAGCCTAGAATGCGGTTTGCCTGTGTCAGTGTGTGCGACCAATTCAAGGCTAGCCGCTGACGAGTGACTGTACTTTCGCGCGTAGTTTAAAAGGTAATTTTGGACTTTGACCCGGTAATGACACGCCCATCCCCTCGGGCCTGTCTAATTATGAACATGAAATTTCGACAATGAAATTAATTTTTCCAAGGCTCTAGTCTTATCGGACGGATTAGCGTAGAAGGAATCCACAACTTTGGAGCTGGATATCTCCTATTTGATGACACTTCTGGAGTCAGCAGATTGGCGAGTTGTCTTAGTTAAGATAATTACTTTCTTTTAAAACTAGTTTTAACGATGAGAAATGAGTAATTAAAATGTTAGATTTTGGTATTGGCCTGCCTGCTATGACCATGAACCTACTTGCTTTGACAAACTGCAGTACCCTGGTGGCTGCTGATCTCCGATAGTTTAGACCTACAACATCGTGTATTAAAGTAAGTAAGTAGACTAAGTAAAGTAAAGAAGAAGAAGAAGAAGATTAAATGATAGACTCTAGATCTAGACCCTATAACAATAATGATTAATAATAATTCTAGTCTAGATCTAGATCTACTCTAGAATCTAGTCTAATAAACGATAATATTAATAATATCAATAATAATAATAGTCTATTTATAATATCATTATCAATAATAGACCTAATAATTCAGTAATACATGGATTCTTCATGCTCTTAAGCTCAGGTTGACTGACATGTCAAAGCAAGAAATTATGTCAAATGTTTGGTCAAATCGCATTTGTGTTAACTACCGAATTATCAAGAACGAAATTTTATTTGAAAAGTATCTGGTAAAGTTGAATAGAAGAGGTGCAATCACTTTGTGTCGATTCCGATGCAGGTCACACCGCTTACCAATTAATAATGGAAGGTTTGAAAATAATCCTGAAGAAAGTAAAATTGAATGTCCTTGTTGTAATTTAAAGGTTTTTGGAGATGAATTTCACTATTTTTTTGTCTGCCCTTTTTTCAAGAAAGAAAGGCATCATCATCATCATCATGATACGAGGAGAGGTAGATCCTGTAATCCTCGGTCACTTCTTCAGTTATACCTAGATAGACAGTTTGTTGTGAGTAACCCTAGCACATTTCACATGGACAAATTATTCAATAGATCTAGCATTAAACAATTAAGAAAACTCGTAAAATTCATAAGAGTAATAATACAATTCTTTTCGTTGGTTCCTAAGGCTGAAAGGCATGGTCCTATTTTTGTTAATAAAAGTGTAGTAACTCGTTGTGGTAGACAAACCAAACCACGTGATATTTTAGACTTATAACTTTAAACTGTATAGTGTATACTTAGTCTTTAGCTCATGTTTATTGTGTTTTAGAAATATAAAAATGTATGTATCATGTCTATGTATTTTATTATCATATTTTACTTTGTTTTTATTAATATCTTTCTGTATTGTGTTGTAGACCTAGAGTCAATAAAATCTTATCTTATCTAGACTAATAATAATAATAAAACACTAAAATAAGTAAAAATAATCATCATCATGATCACAATCTACATCATTATTATCAGCGTCATCATCATCAGTGTCAGGCTGTCAGCATCATCATCATCATCAGTGCAGTGTCAGGCTGGCAGCATCATCATCACTATCATCTCTTCGCGACTCCAAACAAGGTCGCATTTCTCATTCATTCACTCATTCGTTCATTCATTCATTGAACTCTACAGTACACGATACATGCCACAAAACAAAACGAATCCCAACAAAACAAAGGGAAAATAGTCTAGATGTCATATGTTTTTATTTTAGCTTTATCAGCAGCTCAGTATGTTATCTAGAAATTTCAGATTAAATACCTGTGGTTTGATTGCCTCTTAATGACTGTTCGAATGTTTTGACTGGTAACTTCTGCACTGATTGGAGTCCAACTAGCAACAAATCTCCAGCTCTGCTAAATACATTGACACACACAGATTTGCATGGAGTGCAGTGACTTGCTAGGGCAGTGCATGCATGTGTAGTGGGTGATCGGTTTAGTTTAGCAACTAGTCTAGAATCCAGTCGCCTATCTAAACAGGAAATATCCATGTATCTCATGATCTTCAGGCACGTAGCCAGAGTTTGATGTTTGGGGGGCACAAACATTGATCGACGTCCTGGGGAGGGGTCTAAAAAAAATCAACCGTTCTTGGAAATTTTTGGGCAGCACGTATGTGCCCCCCCCCCCTTGCCCCCCGTGGCTACGTGCCTGATGATATTGCAAGTTGCATGCAACCCCATGCTAGCCAGTGGCGGATCCAGGGGGGGGGGCGGCCCCTCCCCCCCACTGAGCGAATTTTCGGCCAGCGCGATTTTCAAATTTTCGGGAGCCAAAAAAAAAATGAATTATTGCTCACTACCCACCTCCCCCCCCCCCAACCTATAGACCTAGATCTATGTATGTTTTTTTTTTAAACAAAGGGTTTGATGTGTATAGGCTAAAAACAAATCAATGTGGAAAGGGGTTCAAGCTTACATGTTTGACGATTGGACTATTACTATTTTTCCTCATGCGTTTGTAGTATAAATGGGAATCCCATATGGGCTACACATAGGCAAATGGCCCCACTCACAAGCATAGCTTTTTGGGGTCCCAATTTGGATAATGTTTATCTGGCATGATGGTGTTTTTTAATAAAACTGAACTGTATGAACCGGAAATATGGGAGGGGGAGCAGTTTCACGAGTCTCGGGAGAGCAGCTAATTGACAAAGTGCAAATCGATGAATTGCAAATCGATGAATTGGTCGAATCATTATATTCGATCCAACTTCGATCTTGTTACTGACGTACATGATTATAATACAAGAAATAGACGATTCAACTTTAACTTACCAGAAAGAGTAGGTAGTATTGGAAATTGATCGTTTTATTACAATGCCATAAAACATTGGAATTCCCTTCCCAATGGTGTAAAAGAAATAGGAAACTATGATCATTTTAAGAGGAAATTAAAGGAATACCTAATACTTGACAGTCAGAGAAGAGAAGTGAATGACATGTTATATGATTGAAATTTTTATTCTTCTGTCGGTTCATACCTTTTCATGTTGTATCATATGAATTTCATGGGACAGTTAAGCGTTCACCCGTCCGCAATAAAGAAAGAGATTTTCAGCGCCCGTTATAAAGGCATGGGAAGAAGCAGAAAAATCGGACTTTGGTCGGGTTTGATAGGTGTAGCATTAGTTGTGGAGGCTGTCCGGAATAGATACCAACATCTATAAAATGCCTGATATTTCCTCTTTGTAATCATGTAACTTTTAATAATTTTCGAAAATAGATAGTTCCGTCATTTTTAAGATTTCAAAACACTTATGGGTAGAATTTGGAAGAGATTTAAGCGTAATTTAGAAGAAATGTGCTTGTTCAGGCCCCCTGTGTGACTTTTCCATTGGACTTACGCGCGAACGGTATAAGCTACAAATTATATACCATGTCGAGAACATAGGTCATTTCCTCAGCTTTCATAATATATTAAATTTATTATGATTGGTTGAAAAATAGGTCCGTCAAAATGACTTGACAAATTGTTATGTCTGCAAGAAAATATAACCTGAAGTGGCTTTCTTGAGTCGATGCGACGTGTGCAATAGCTATGTATTGCTCGCTCTTACACCGCTGATGTCTAATTGAGCATGACGTTTAATGGTAACAAAATGCCACTTATTCATATCTATTAGTTAAATGAATGTAACCAAACTATAAAATAATTATACAGGAACAAATACTTCCATATCATAATCAACAATACGTTTTCAAAATTAGTTAAATTAAGATGTATTTATAGGTATGTATAGCCATGATTAAGAGATTTTTGTTGTGTAACAGGATTCCGGACTGTATCCATTCTACATGCAGGGTATACGCGCGTGTACTAGTGTGTACCGTATACTACGCGCACTGTATCGCCATTGTATGCGCTTAATATGCCATGTGTGTTGCTTTATGCCTAATGTGTGTGTGATGCGTTGGGGGTGTATAGGGCCTGTGTGTGTGCCACAGCAGAATACATACAATGTTCTCTTTAGCTGTACCACATGTTCAGGAGACCCGGCGTGTGATCAAAACACTGATATCATGCACTCTAATTTTAACAAATTAATATATTATTCTGACGGTCCGAGTCACAATTTCCACTGTTCACAGCTAGGCTTATGAGCCTAACATCATACACCCCCATTTGCTATAATGGACACGTCCAATGTACGTTTGTTCAGCTACGCTCCTGTGTGCGACGCGTTTCCAGCGCGTATCAGTAAAACCTGCGTTTGACTCCGCACAGTGTTAAGTGCTGGTATTTTCTACGTCGCGTTAACTGTCCAAATCGAGCAAAACTAATTCATATGATACTTATGTTTTCGTACGTTATAGAAATTCTACAAATTCATCATTATTTTCCTCTTCTTCCTTCTCCTCTTTTTTCTTCTTCTCCTTCTTCTTTTTCTTCTTGTACTTAATATCATTTCTATCATCAGTTTAATGTTGTTATTATTATTATTATCTTTAATAAGTAGTTCTTTTAATTTTCTTATCTGTCTGTAAATATTACTATTTTAACTTATTAATTTTATACATGTCTGTAAGGGACCCCACTGGAAATAAGCTCTCGAGCTTTCGTGGGTTATCCTGTTCAAGCTGACTTATTTTTGATCTGTTATTATTGTATATTGTTGTATGTTGGAAGCTTGTCGAATAAAAATCAATCAATCAATCACTGATCATTTGTTTTGTTGTCATTAATTAGTTCATTCTATGATTTCTTTTGTTCTGTTTTTCACATTTCCCACACTTTCTTGCATATGGAGGGGTCGGATGACGGCAAAATTGCTCATCAGTGGAGTGTTTTTCTGGTTGTGGCTAACTTCTTTATGAACCCGGAAAAAAAATCACGAGGCACATGTACAAACTAAAAGTGGAAGAATTCCTTGAGCCCCATATCCCCCCCCCCTCCTTAATTTTCTAGAGCTGTATATATGCTGCACATCGCAAACAATTAATTGTGATCTACCAGGGCTTGTAACATATCCCTGGATCTACATTAACGACTGAATGTAGGCTAAATTCAGAATTTTGGATATAATGTAAGGTCGACAATAGAATTGTAAACACAGACATTATTTCTTGTCTGTACATCAGTAGAGCCTAATTACTGTATCAGCGTAAAGGAAAGAGGGTAAGTGGTTTAAATATAATGTCACTTATAAATGTATTGCGCTCAGAGAAACAGGGCCAAAGACTCGAGACAAAAGTGATGAATTTGGCGGAGCTGAGCTGAGATGAGTGAGTAGAGCAGCATTGTACGGCGGGCTAGGCGAGGCTGAGTCGCGAGTCCCCGCGCCCCGTACCGGGCCGTGTTGCTTGCTTTCCGGCATATTGATGCAGCACTGGTTGGATCGCATCCCAGCTCTAGCTCCCCAGATACGTTCGGGACGCGTTTTAAACCTAACCTATCCAATCCAATCCAATCCAATGAATATTTTCGTCTGTACGGTGTGGTTGAGATCAAAATGAAATTGGCCAGATTCTGGTTGCAAAACTTGCAATGATGGACAATTACGACCTGGGACTGGGTAGTCATTCTAGGGATGTTACAAAAAAAAAAAATCTCAGAATTCAAGCTCCTGCTTTATGCACCTGTCAATTGTATGACCCAGACCCACCCCATGAACCCCGGGGATGGTGCGTCACTTGTCTAATGTGCGTCGGATTTTACTATACCATGACGCACATATGCGGCAAAACTATGACGAACTTCAGGCTACCAATGACGGTACCTCGGTCAAAATTATGACGCACCAGTTGTTGATTTTGACTGTCATTTGAATACACTGTACTTTATTCAGTGACGCACCTATGTAAAGTGACTGATATCGACACACCCCACCGTCAATATTGTGACTGACCATAGGAGTAAAATGACGGTACCCTGAGTCACACCTTGATGGTAAATGACCCAACCATGACGCACCTTCCCCGGGGTCCATAGGGTGGGTCATACAATTGACACCTGCATTATGCCATTCGACAGAGCTTGATAAGACCTTTTATTTGATGCCTCATTCATCATAATAGCCCCAGTAATAAGAAAGTTATGCCAATTTTAAAAGCCCGGAAATCATGTATTTAATTGCTTTGTTTCCTTTGTTTTTAAACCAAAAGTTGTGATCTCAAATGTGACCGAAAGATTCTATTTCATGACATAAAATTACCCCAAAATGTATGTAAATACACAAAAAACGCTAATCGGGCCGTCATTTTTGAATGACATTTTCACATTCCTCATCCAAAAAAACATATTTCTAATCGTTAGATTTTGCTGAAATTTCACCAAAAGCAAATTCACATGTTAACCAATCGGTCTAGATACTTTTTTTCAAATCCTGTAGGTAGGATCAGGGTACAGAATGGCACTAAACACGGCTCTTGTGAAACGGTGCAGCAAAACAAACCGCCGAAAACATAAATCATAAAAAGTTTAGTATGAAATGAAAGATAACAATGTCATTCTTCTCATCCAATAGAAATCATGAAACAAAAATCTAATCAGCCCATCAAAAGATCACATTTACGTAGGCTATCCAAATTGGTCTCCAATAGTGCATAACAGTCCCATGGCAGAAACCTTCTTGGCGAAAGCACACACATTGTAACATACCTAGTCATTCGTTAATTAAGCCACCCAATTTTCTCACAATATCATTCATTTTAAGTAAACATAGCTTTGCACTTGTAAGTTTTGTTTGAAATTTCATTATTTGATAAATTATCAAATCACATTCTCATTCTGTGTGCGTGCGTATCATGAATATTTATGACTAGCGCATGACGTATGGTTCCTGAGCCAATCAAATGCAGCGATAGGATGGCAAGGTTAGGTTTAAAAAAACAGCGTTCGGGACGGGCATGATGTGTTTTGCAGTGTGTGGGGGGGGGGGGGGGGGGGGGGGGTTACCAGTCTGACTTGATGGATGAAATGCGAAGCAACAAGCACACAACGTTACCTAGGCCTAGATGATAGGGAAAGCTTTGTCATTTTCTTTTCCTATAATACTTTGCATTATTTTCTAGTCTAGAATAGATCTATATATCTATATTCCTCTTTCCTTTTATTTTCATCATTTTAATTTTGTTTTGCCATTTGATTTGCCCCCTTGCCACTGCACAGTACTTACTATTTAAACACTAGATCTAGCAGGAAAAGACTTATTTTTTTGTGTGCACTTTTCATGTTTCACAAACCTTCATTAGACCCTACAATATTTATGAATGACAGGTCTCAGAATAAGTCAGCTAGCTGGATCCTAATAGTCCGGTCATGGTTTCAAAATCGGTTGAGGAAAACTGGTTGTGTTTCAGGGATAATCTGAAGACAATAGTCTTGGACACAGTACCTACCAAAACAGCCAAGGAGAATATACGTAAGCCTTGGTTCACACGCACACTCAAGCGAATGTGTAGCAAGAAGGAGAAAGCTTACATCAAAGCAAAGCGTTCTGGAAATCACCAAGACTGGACTGATTTTACAAACATACGCAAAGATGCTAGTAAATCCATCAGATCTGCACACAGGCAATACATCAAAGAGTTGACGGAGGACGCGAACACCAAGAATTTCTGGCGATATATACGCTCAACAAGAAAGGACAATGTCGGCATTCAAACCCTGAAAGTCAATGATCAAACTCTCACCAATGCCCGAGACAAAGCGTTTGCACTATCAAGCCAGTTTGAAAGCGTCTTCAATCGAGAGAGCCAAGGCCAAAAGCCTCAACTAACCATGACTGGAAATCCCTTCCTGGAGATGCCACCCATAATTGTCGATACAGAAGGAGTTAGGAAGCTGTTGCAGAATATCAATACCTCAAAGGCTATAGGTCCAGATCAAGTCCCGAATCAAGCCTTGAAGTTAGCAGCAGATGAAATTGCTCCTGTACTCCAGCATCTATTTCAGCAATCACTCGACCTGGGTGACCTCCCGGAGGATTGGAGGAAAGCAAACATCACACCCATCTACAAGAAAGGGCCCACAACAAATCCAGCGAATTACCGTCCGGTCTCTCTAACGTGTGTTTGCTGTAAGCTCCTGGAACATATCATTGATTCGAATCTTATGACCCATTTATCAAAATGGGACATACTCTCTGACAACCAGCATGCTTTCAGAAAGGCGAGATCTTGTGAAACTCAGCTTATCTTGACAACTCATGATCTTACAAAGAGTATTGATACTGGACTGACAACGGATGTAGCTATACTGGATTTTTCGAAGGCCTTCGATGTGATGCCGCATCATAGCCTTCTCACTAAACTGGACTTCTACGGGATTAGATCCAAAACCCAAAAGTGGATATCATCCTTCCTTACTAAGAGATCCCAGAGGGTCATGATTAACGGCGAGTGTTCTGACTGGGTTCCCGTCCTTAGTGGGACTCCACAGGGTACGGTCCTCGGGCCTCATCTCTTCCTCCTTCATATCAATGATATTGATAATGGTGTGAAGAGTACTACCAGACTCTTTGCGGATGATTGCTTAATCTACAACACCATAAGATCACCCAAAGATGAGGAAATACTGCAAACGGATCTAAACACCTTGGTCAACTGGGCCAATACCTGGGGAATGACTTTCAACCCGAGCAAATGCACAACTATGCGAGTCACGAGGAGCAGGAAACCAAACAGAACATCCTACCAGATGATGGGAGTCAATCTCGAAGAAACCGCACACACCAGATACTTGGGTATAATCATACAAAATGATATGAGATGGAACAAGCAGGTTGAAAATTCAAGAAGTAAGGCCATGAAAGTAGTCAACTTCTTGAAAAGGAACTTCTATCAATCTTCAACAAAAACATGGGAGAAGCTGTATTCTATGCTGGTTAAACCTCATCTTAACTATGCTTCTTCAGCCTGGGATCCATATACGAGCACCAACATCAGCAACATTGAGAGAGTCCAGAATGCAGCTGCTAGATTCGTCAAGGACTCAATGGGTTGGATCCCCCTCCAGGAGGAAAGACGGAAGTCTCGTATCACCTGTTTGTACAAAATGATTCACGACTTGATGGACATCAACTACAAGAATTACATCTCACCCAAGGTAGAACGAACAAGACGGGGCCATGACCAACAATTCTATATCAACAAAGTCAGGATGGACGCACACGCTTACTCATTCTTCCCAAGGACAGTTAAGGACTGGAACAGTCTTTCTCCCTCAATTGTAGCCCAACCTTCCTTAAATACTTTGAAATCTGCGCTTAAAACCAACTTAAAACCAGCACCTTAAGTTGGTGGCCGCACACAACGACACACCTCCAGTTTAAACACCTTTACGGCGTCTTTTGGAGGAATCCTACCAAGTCCTACCAAGTAGAGTGCTTGCCTTGAGCAATTGACTTTTGAGAGCCTATTAGTTAAGTATGGCCTGAGTGTGGTATCTCTGTCTGTGCCCTGGTACTTGATTGAGTAATCCCCTAAGCAGTTCACCCAGGAAGGGATACTGTATGGAATGGATTGAGTAATCCCCTAAGCAGTTCACCCAGGAAGGGATACTGTATGGAATGGATTGAGTAATCCCCTAAGCAGTTCACCCAGGAAGCGATACTGCATGGAATGGATTGAGTAATCCCCTAAGCAGTTCACCCAGGAAGGGATACTGCATGGAATGGATTGAGTAATCCCCTAAGCAGTTCACCCAGGAAGCGATACTGCATGGAATGGATTGAGTAATCCCCTAAGCAGTTCACCCAGGAAGCGATACTGTATGGAATGGATTGAGTAATCCCCTAAGCAGTTCACCCAGGAAGCGATACTGTATGGAATGGATTGAGTAATCCCCTAAGCAGTTCACCCAGGAAGCGATACTGTATGGAATGGATTGAGTAATCCCCTAAGCAGTTCACCCAGGAAGCGATACTGTATGGAATGGATTGAGTAATCCCCTAAGCAGTTCACCCAGGAAGCGATACTGTATGGAATGGATTGAGTAATCCCCTAAGCAGTTCACCCAGGAAGCGATACTGTATGGAATGGATTGAGTAATCCCCTAAGCAGTTCACCCAGGAAGCGATACTGTATGGAATGGATTGAGTAATCCCCTAAGCAGTTCACCCAGGAAGCGATACTGTATGGAATGGATTGAGTAATCCCCTAAGCAGTTCACCCAGGAAGCGATACTGCATGGAATGGTGGGTGAGGCAAGTAGCTGCAATACAAGGAGTGCAATGATTGAAGTGCAGAAAAGTACTGGTACTTTTTATTCTACATGTGGAAGTAAATCTTAACCCTTACAGAACGGACCAAGCATTTACAGGTCAATATGAAATCTATACTTTTATTATTTAGAGCCTGTGCCATGTCCAATTCTATGTGATCTAAAATCAAAACTATAATATTCATGAGGATGCCCTTTAATTATGTAAATTGACTCCATTTTGTCATTTAACCACACCTTCTCTTTTTTTTCCCTTCTCTTAAATGACAGAATGGACAGAATGAAAGTGCTGAGTAGCAAGGTCGCAAAGGGAGTCTTTCTGGCAGTTGGCATACCGTACGGCATCGTCATTGTGGCAAATATGGTCACTGGATGGCCTTGTAGTCAAGAAGGGGAGGGCAAGTACAAAAGAGCACTGCAACCGTCCAGAGTGCTCAAAGTCTCCTATGCAGTAGCAGATCAGTTCAATCTTTTGAGGTTCCTCCCTCTATATATCAAGTGGAACTCCCTGTACAGAGCTGGAGACAAAGTTATCAAGGTATTGTAAAGTAATACAAATTAAGATCTCACCAATATTAATTTGAAACACCAATCATCCAAAAATCACTGCCAAACTTGAATCTAACCTCTTAATCTCCAACTAAAAGTAACAGAGCCCTAAGTCAATGCAACTAACTCAAAAGACGTCTAGGGCAGGTCTGTCTGTTTTATTGTAGGTTGTTATGCAATATGCAGCATCATACTGAGCATTTTTAATCAAAGTTTATTATATATCATAAACCAATAGAAAATAGGATTTATAAGTAAGACTAAATATTCAAAAGAAAAAGGAAAAGAGAACCAATGAAAAGTAAGAAGTAGAAAGGCCTATTGCATTCACACAAGACCACAAATAAAGAATGAGAAGAGAACAACGGAACATACCAGGTGAGATGGAAGATTTGGTATTTAGAGGAGATGAATGGAGGAAGGAATTTGGTTGAGTAATTGAAGTAAATGAAAATGATGTGAAATTAATAATAGGGAGAAGAGACTAGAGAAACAAATAGTAATTGTAACAAATACAAGTGTGGAAGGAGTCCAATTTTAACTCTTACAGTATACATGTTGAGGGTTGTTAGATGGCTGCCCTTTGCATGCTTCTCAATGGATGATTGTGATTGCAGAGTACTTCATTAACATAAATTTAGAGTCCTCACTTGGGAATTTTAACAATATAATGTTTTTGCAAATACACCTCTGTTGGTCATAAGACAAACTATGGAGGGAAGTTATTAAACAAATTAATTGGAGCCAGAAGGGCATTAACTCATATACTTTAACACAGAGTTAAAGTTCTTCTGGCTCCAAACAGATGAGATATGCTTCCCATGTGGATAGTTAGTAAATGGCTTTAACTTAGTCTGGTCCTCCTGCGCCCAACCTGTGATCACGGTATGGTCATTTCAGTGCAGCTTGGGCTAATTTTCATGAAGTATTTTCATAAATTGATTAGGACCAACCTATTTACATCATACAGGGTATAATGTATGGGGTGAACGGCAACACTCTTGACCTATGGACACCATATTCCAGCAGTAATCTCAGAGAGCCTGAAGACCCACGACCAGTTGTGGTGTTTGTCTACGGAGGAGCTTGGGGGTCGGGAGACAAGAACATGTATGGACTCCTGGCTCAGCAAATCATGGATCATCTAGGGGCTGTTGTGGTGATTCCAAACTACAGCATTTATCCAAAGGTATGATTTTGATGATTAACATTTGCTCGGGCAACGCATGCTCAACATATTATTTTATCAAAGAGTTAGGTGCTTGTGTGTGGAGTTAGATTTAGGGTTAGTATAACTTTTAGGCCAGTGTTAAGTCAGAATGTGATGAAGGATACCAAGTGATCATGGAGAAATACTGGATAAGCATGCATCATACAGTCATATTATCGTATCTTTGTTCTAAGCTTCTAATGTTCAACATTTTAGTGCACTAAATAAAACCAGCAAACTGAGTAGACAGGCCTTTCGATCGGGAATTCCCAATATTTGAATTATGATTTCTCAATTAAAATCCCTGATGCAGAGATGCCAACTGTTCCGTTTTTGCCATAATTGTTCAGTTTTTTTGCTATAAATACGGCAGTACGTTTTTTGTATGTTTTGTTACGTTTTTTTTGTTGTTATAACTTATAATTTTATTTATTGATGTTTTTCTTAATTTCGATCATGGGCTTTGTGTCGTAAGTGTATTATGCACATATGTCTTCAAAAAATGCACGCAGGACAGTGATACGGGCCCCAAACTGCGCACATTGCGAACAACCCACGTGTGCATGCCGCGCTCCCATCCGGGTATGTATACATGTACGTGGTACTGCCGTTTTTTTTATGCTGCTCGATTGGGCGATATGTTAAGGTGAGAGATTTTTTTTTAAATACCGTGCTCTTAAGAATACTTTTTTTTATGAAGGTTGGCATCTCTGTTGATGAGCTTACAAACTTTGCAGCTAATTAAACCCATGAAATTTTGCATGCAATTTGCGTGACTGCATTTCTTTGCTTCTCCATCTGTGTGTACCTCAGGGTGAAGTGCAGGAGATGGTCCGTGACCTCCACGACACGATCGCCTTCATCAAGTCACCTGACTTCCATCGCAGAGCTCCCGATGCTGATCAGAGTAAGATCATCCTCTTTGGACATTCTGCAGGTGCTCATCTTTGTGCCCTATCAATGATAGAGCTGGCTGAGGGGCTTCCAGAGAAACGTGCATCAGAACAGTTAAGGGCTGAGGGGCTTCCAGAGAAACGTGCATCAGAGCAGTCAAGGGCTGAGGGGCTTCCAGAGAAACATGCATCAGAACAGTCAAGGGCTGATACAACAGATGAAGGTGAGGCAAGAAGAGTTAAAGACAAACTTGAGACAAGGCAATGAGATGTCGTGCTACATCCAGATAATAATTTCAAAGGGCAAGCGCAATATTTGAGACAGGACAATGATGAGGTGGTGCTACATTTGGAGAATGGATTCGAAACAAATAATAATAAAGGTTTGATGTTTAGAAATACACTACCGGTATATTTCCAAATCATTGATCAATACCATCAGTTTAAATAAAATGTATTTCTGATTTTCTGAATTCCTGGAATTTCTAGGGTATCAAAATTACCCAAACAAAAGCAAAAACCTTGTGTATCATACTAATTTGGGAATTATGTGTGATGGCTCAATAGATAGAGCAGTTGTCTTGGAACTGGATAGCCCTGGGTCTGAAGGTAATATAGGACCTGTTTCATAAAACTTGTTATCCTAAATTTTTATTACAATTTTGCTCTCACCCAATCAAATGCCATGATTTTAGTAGCTTATAACAGTTAATGTAACTTGTTGATAACAAGTTTTATGGAACATGCAGTGCCCTGCTCTTACAGCTTCAATCATCAAGCACCATATCCAGGGCACATATTGTGTAACATCACTAGGCCTAGTTGTCAACTTACACTGCTGACGATCAGTCATGGAATTGACGAGTTTACTAATGTATTCAATTTGATGCATAATTTTAAACAAAGATTGTTATTGACAACCTGAAAGCTTGCAGAGGCTTGTCCGACATAGCAACACGTAATATATGCAGACTGGATTGCGGGTATTGTTTATTCATTGATAACAGGTTAATGGAACAATTTGTCACTAGATCCCCAGGAAAGAAACATCCATAAATTTGAATATGTTAGTAAAGCGGTCTATTGTGTGCGCTTGTAAAAATGATGCACTGGCTGGAATGCTCCCCAGGAGTGGAGAATGTGCATACATTGTGTGCGGGTAAGCCTGAATCCGATGACCGGGTAATAATATGATTGCAGGGCCCTCAGGGAGAACAATATGAATACTGATGAGGCTACCCTGGGTAAACAAGACATATTATTATTATTATTATTGACAAAATTAGCTTGGTATGGCTTTGTTATAATTGGTCCACGCTGTTTACATTTGGGCATAATTTTATTTGTTTTGTAAGTAGTTTATAACATCATTTTCCTTAGGGAGGACAGACGATGATCTTTCAACAGTGTACGACAGCTCTTGGTTTTCAGCCAGTGAGCTGCTCTCATCGATCAGAGGGGTGGTAGGACTGGGCGGGGTATACCACATCATGGATCATTACCACCATGAATCATGGAGAGGGGTGGAAGACCTCTCACCCATGTGGAGAGCCATGAATGGCCTACAGAGATTTGATTACTTCTCACCGACAGAAAGGGTTTTAAAGATGTCTGCTGAACAGATAGGAAGGTAGGTTGGGTTATTTTTCTCTCTGAATAAATAGATGTAAATACTTTGATATTTGATAGTTGTCTTATTATTGAGAATCATTACAGGCTTCCCAACCATCCTGGAAATCAGAAAAACCTGGAGAATATGAGAACAATTCGGTGAATATCATTGGCCCCCCCAAAAAAGAACCTACCCGGTAGTCTCATATGTTTTGTCTTGTGTCCAAACAGTGTATCCCCTGGATGTATCCAATTTCAGTACTGTTCATTGAAGAGGCTTCAAACTAGAAATAGGTTTGCGTAAGGATCCTGGAATTTGAATTAGGAAAAAATCTGAAAATGTTGTTTCCCTGAAATGTTAGGTACCCTGATGTATCAGCAAGAATCAATTCAGATTGATATAAATCTCATAGTAAGAATAAATTGTGAATTACCAAAAGGAGAACAGTGTATCTAAATGGATGTTTTTTGTGTTTTTTTTAAACATTCTTATGAAATTATGTTCTCTCAAATGCTTTCTCCCCTGCAGACTACCTCCCATTTACCTCATTCATGGCACAGATGATATAGTAGTCCCTCCGTTGTCAACTGAGAAGTTTTCCTCAGCACTCATCGAGAAAGAAGCAGTTGTGACGGTGCGTCTGATAGGAGAAGGGGGCCACGCAGAGCTCGTCATGGATATGATGGAGAGCGGACGACAGTTTTATGATGCAATGACCAACCTCACCTTGGAGTTTGCAGAAAAGATGCTTAAATGATGTTTCATGGGATTTACAGAAGTATTCTTAATGTGTGTGAACTGAAACGCCTTTGTGATTGGAGCTGAATGGAGCTAATGCAATAGTCACATTCTTATTCAGTTTGTGGACAAATTGCTTTGATGACCTCATGAGATCGATGATTGCTACCATGGTGATTTGGAAGCCTATAATGTGGTGATCTGACCTGCCTGCAGCAACACCTTCTTTAAAATAGGAACCAAATTAAATTTCAAGCTTTAATTGGGATTAAAATATATTTGAAGCCCTTTTGATGGTAGTAGAAGGTATATGTAGTCCTCTTTCATGGTATTATGATTTATATTGATGAATGTGCAATGTCCTACAGGAGTGAGAACCAAATGACGCTGTTGCATGGAACCTTTCTTATTTAGAAATCCTTGCTATATGTGCATTGTAAACAACTAAGTACCTATGTAGGATGGGATGAAGTAATAAGATGAGTCGTTAGCTTGCAATATGTGATTATTAATATTTATAGAACATTGAATGGCCTTTAAAGCCCTATCAGGGATTTGCAAGCCCTCAAAAACTTATCTCAATATTTATCTGTAGCAGCAAGATGAGTTTATGAAAGTATGTAAAAAAATTCAGATCAAGAGACTGCGGTTTTGGTGAAAAGTTAAGCCAACCCAACGAATAGGGTGAATAAAACACTGCCAGTTGCAAAATTGAAATTTGAAAAGAATTTGATTTGCTGATGATGAATACTTACATGTACCCACCATTCTTTTCGGAAAGTTTTCAGTTATCATTTCTATAAAATTGTTTCCCTTTTACAAGTCAGTTGAAATTTTCACCATAATTCCCTGCGGGCAAAATCCCATGAGCTGCCAGCAAGCGTCACCCTCCTTCTAAATTCTCTTAAATGGAACTCTCTCCAAGACAGACGCGAAGATCACCGTCTAAGCTGTTTCCACAAAATGTTACATGGCCAGCTGGACATAGATGCCCAAACACACATTAAACCTAAACCAGATCGTAGCAGACGCGGGCACTCAAGTCAGTTTGAAATACCATTAACCAGATTAGATGTATACAAAAACTCTTTTTTATGATCTTGATTCGACATTAGTATCCCTGACTGACTCAGCAAAGTTTAAAGTAGCACTCCTTCTGAAATAAGTCCACCCTCTGCCACAACGACCTCCAGTTTAAATTCCACTAGGAATCTTTTGGAGGAACAACAACCAAGTACCAAGTACCATATATCAGAAGTCAGCACAATGTATGAGATTGTTAAGTGTATCCTTTTTTGGCCAGGTAAAAAAACAGCCTTTCAATTTTATTACATGTAGTTGTAGAAACAATACTGTTGTTTTCCCATTTTTCATATTATTCAGTTGCAAGTCATACATCAATTACAGGGTAAAAGAGAGTAAATGACAATGATTTGTCTCATCAAAGTTTGTTTTTCAAGGCATGTGCATGTAAATCCATGTCCAAACCTTTGCATAATAATAAAATGCATTAATTTTTACATGTTTGGGCACAAAACCATGAGAAAGCTCGAAATGACTTTGCTTTGCCCTCCGGTATCTTTAAAAAAAACTATGAGATATTACATCAGAATTACTATGGCCATCTGCATACTTTTACATGAAGCATGGTTTTGGTCCATTTTGCAGGGTGTATATTTCAGATCCATGTACACAGAATTGGGCCTCCTTTGAACGTGAGCAGTTTCCTGTGTTCATCAATAGTGATGTAATCATACTGATAGTCATGTGATGGTTTGGATGATATGTGATGAAATATCATTTCAGGGTGTTCTAATACTTAAAATAAGTAAATGAATTCAAAAGAAAAAGAAAAGTAATTTCTAGAAAGTTTTTTTTGTTACACTCCCAAAAGAAGTTTTAAAGAGTACATTAATTAGTGCATCGATTTGTTGCATTTGTAGTATTAGTATATTCAAAGTCAAGGAAATAGGCTTAGGTTAGCGACTTGGCATCCACAATTGATAAGTCCTAATTATACATCATTAGGCGCATTTATACTGTCAAATACCTCATTTTGAAAAGTCGCGATGTTTCGCGCACCCGTTTACACTTGTACGGAAACATCACCGACTGAAAAGCTCAGTGATGTTTTGGCGTGTTTTAGTTGGTAATGCGCATGCGCGGCACTCCGATGCAAAAACTTGTCTCTTTCTGTCTTTCCTTACGTTATTCTTTGTTTTTCCTTCTAGCACCTTCCCTTATGTTATTTTTTATCACTTCCTTCTATCACTTTCTCTTTCTGTGTTTCCTTATGTTATTCTTTGTTTCTTCCTTCTATCACCTTCTCTTATGTTATTCTTTGTTTTTGTATCATTCTATCACTTCCTCTTTCTGTGTTTCCTTATGTTATTCTTTGTTTTTCCTTCTAGCATCTTCTCTTATGTTATTCTTTATCACTTCCTTCTATCACTTTCTCTTTCTGTGTTTCCTTATGTTATTCTTTGTTTCTTCCTTCTATCACCTTTTCTTATGTTATTCTTTGTTTTTTCCTTCTGTATCACCTTCTCTTATGTTATCCTTTGTTTTTCTATCATTCTATCACTTCCTCTTTCTGTGTTTCCTTATGTTATTCTTTGTTTCTTCCTTCTATCACCTTCTCTTATGTTATTCTTTGTTTTTGTATCATTCTATCACTTCCTCTTTCTGTGTTTCCTTATGTTATTCTTTGTTTCTTCCTTCTATCACCTTCTCTTATGTTATTCTTTGTTTACATCGTACTATCATTTTCTCTTTCTGTCTTTCCTTATGTTATTCTTTGTTTCTTCCTTCTATCACCTTCTCTTATGTTATTCTTTGTTTACATCGTACTATCATTTTCTTCAAGGACGGCAGCTAGCTCCGCTCCTAAAGTCAAGTGACCTAACATCGCGATGTTACAACTGCGAGCGTTCATACGCCAAAACACGCCAAAAGGTCACACTTCGTTTTGGAATGTTTCGGGCTTGGCATGTCTGCCGGTAAAGCGTAGTTGCCCTTGGTAACATCGCGGCCAGGCTCCGGTTTGGCATTTTTTGGCGTGTTTGGAACACAGTGTAAATGCCCCTACTCTAAAGAGCTGCAACAGATTTAATGGTGAAAAACAATTTGTCACTTATCAGATTTATCAGTTCTAGGAGTTCACCATAGCTCTTAGTCTCCTACTCTTTCTATACACTAAGATGGCTTTTCAAAGTCCTGATTCCTGATAATGAAATTGATCAGTATTTGATTTGATTCTCTCTTCACGATGCTTGCCTATATTACTGTAAAGAGAATTTAAGAAAATGTAATTTTCTTTTAAGAGAAATAGCCAAAGACAATTAAGCATCAATTTTAGTGAATATGTGTATATTGATTTTTATGATGACATTGCCTATATGTTATAATAATATATACCGGTAGATTATTGATTGATATTTTGATAATAAATGATAAAGAAACATCCATTTCATTTGCCATGGGTCCCATCTATGAAATGTATTCTATATGTGTGCAGAATAGAGTATATACTGAAGAAATGTGTATTGCACATGTGTAGTCCAGAACCAGGCCGATTTAATTTTTCAGAATCCCCACCACCGCAACCTTCCCCTACTTGCTGCAAGCTGAAGATGACGCGAGCCCTGAATTTTTACACCCGACCCAAAAAACTGCTTGGCATACCATAGGGAGTTATGGATCATTAGCTTGCAGCAGGTAGGGGATTGCAATCATGAAATAAAATAACACCATCCCGGTTCTGGACTAGCATATGCACAGGAAGGGCATATATTTAAAAATTGGGCAATTCATCATTTTAAAATATTTGACCACTTTGACAACAGATGGACACATTTAACTCAAACCATTATCAGTTTCATGATCTGTCATGATTTATTACAAAATAAATTAAAAACTTAGCAATTACAATATTATATACAATTCACATCATGTTTCTCTACCTTAATATCAATGCAATTATCAGTATACAGTTGGGCTTGAAAGTATACATACACCTGGAAGAAAAATATTTTACTCACAATTTCACAACTGCACACATTCCTATCTGGAGTCACATATCTAAATGTCTCAATGTTGTCCAAACTTGTCCATCTTCCTGGAGTGCAAAGTAGGCAGAAGGAATAAGTGAGCTTGAGATGAGGTATATTACTTTTCCACCAGGCGTATGTAAACTATCGGGCCCAACTGAATATTTACATTCTTATGATGTATATAATGCACTCGATCTGAAAGGAGAACACATAATCAAACAGCATTTTTGCTACATTTTTTTGTCACAGCAACAAGCACGATTACCTTGTTCATAAAATCATATACTTTTCTCTCTCTCCTTTGAGTCCAGTAAAATATACACACATAAACTACATAGCTTCTTCGCATGTCCATTCCTTTTTAGTTTATAAGAAGGTTATTTTTTTCTTCTTTTGTTTTTTATGTTTGCAAGACATAGTTGATTAAAAAGAATATTTTGGGGATATCAGTACTTTGTACCGCAAGGGATGTTAAGGTTGAAGTGGTGGATTAACATTTTACAACGATAGTTGAATTAAAGGGGAAAAGGGCATACAAATTATCAAGAGTACAAACAAACTGAAAAGTATGAATTTTAAAGAAAACCAAATAAAATATACAGTTTCTAAAAATCCACCAAACATGTACATTTCTTGCTGGCTAATTACATGATTCTTACAAAAATAACTTATCAAGAAGGAAAGATTCATAATTGATGACAAAGATTGCACTTTATTCCATGGCAAACAGCACCATAAGGGAGTCTCATTTTTATTGTCTACTTAATGAGTCCATCAGATGCAAAACAGGGTAGCATCAGAGCCACATCACCTCTTACTTAAAACTCAAAAGCTTGTATCCTCCTTAATTCCTTTCATACAAATATCTTACCACCGGAGGCGCCTTTATGGAGAAAGATAACTTGAGGAAAAAAAAATTAGACGCCAACATTGATACAGATCCAAATATATCTGAACACATTAACAAAAAAACATTTTGAAACACTAATGTATACCATGTAATTGTTTTATGTCTATAAATTGATAATTAATCTTTTAAAGTTATGTGACACAGAAAATATATATCTGTATTAAACATGCATTTAATAGAAGTTATCAAAAGTATCTTCTTCTTCTTCAGTAGCAGTACAGGCCACCGTCAGGTGTATTGTCGTACTGTTGAGGTACAGTGCAGATGTGTGTACAATGTCTGATAAGAGCTAGGTACAGTTAACTGAGTGCGAGTAAAAACAATTCAAACTCTTAACAAACCAAACTGTGTACAATTAATTGCAGAAATAACATCAATAGAAATTACTGAGTTGTAGGTAGTAGGTACATGTATAAAACTATTTGATATATTGTTTTTGTAACAATGTGGATGAAATGAAATATAATAAGATTTCATATCAGCAGAACAAAATGAAAAAAAATCCTGTCTGCAAAAAGAAAGAAAAAAGATGACCAATATTTCAGATAAAAGATCACAGGATGTTTCTTCAAAATTTATTCTTTTATATCTAACATCTCAATATGTACATATATCGTTAATCATCATCGTGATATTTGATCAAACTGAAAAAATACTAAGAAATCAAGGTGAAACGTAAAGTTCTAAATATGCATTCTAGTGCCAAAGTAGAGCTTCCGCTTGCAAACATAGGCTCCTGTTTCTGATATTTTTAACTTTAAAAGAACAGAACTATTACTGGATATTCTTTTGGCAAAATAATGTTGATTTATAAAGGGGGAAATGATGTACATTCAACTATATGGTATTTCACCCTTGAGGGCTTAATCATGATTCAACGTTTGTACAACGTCGTCTCTCATACACCTGGAATAAAGAAGCAATACACATGGTACTTTCTGGTGCTATTTTGTTTACAGGTATTTGAGCTCTCTCCAACCGGTCAAACACAACAGAGGCATCTACCCTGTATTTGGGGCTGCTGTTTCAATTGGCACCAGTCTTGATTTCAGCTGCAGTTCTTTCTTCTGCCTCGTACTCGAATAGTTAATCACTTCATCAATCATTACATCCAGGCTCCTCTACTCTGTAGTTCAGACTATAGCTACCGTAAGCAGTGGTCTTAATTCAACTTTAGATTCTGCCTCTGCTTCAAACTCATTAGTATCTCCACGTCAGTCACACACAGTGTATAGCTGATAGAGGTACTGGAAAAGCTCGGGCCTAGAAGCCCCTGCACTACAAATTGATTTGGGAGTCTCAATAATCTAAACATCACAACACATCAAGAAGCATCAGGGTGTTTCTGCTCTGTAGTTAGGACTACGGCTTCCACCGGCAGCGGCCTTGATTTGAGCTGTAGGGCCTGCCTCGGTGTCATACTCATCAGTGTCTGAGTCACAAACAGTGTAGAGCTGATAAAGGTATGGAAAGAGCTTGGGTTTAGAGGCTCCTGCACTACGTCTCAACACATCTGTTCTGTATCTGTGCAGGTTTCTCCACAAATCACCTAATCAAAACAAGTATTGACATTCATGATCATTAGGCTGATTGTAAATTAGATTTTGCTGCTCTCTGAATGTTCATGTATATTAAACTTAACAACATTCTACTTGGGCCAATTAATTGCTTTGTGATGGTTTACATGCACTTAAGATTTAATCAAATTATAATAATATGATGGAATTAATTGAATTATATTAATATAAGGCCAAAAAAAAAAAATTGTTTGGTTGTCCTCGATTGCCTTTCTGGAGAAGGGGCGGGCGGGCGGATTTTTTTTTTTTTTTTCCCATTTTTTTTCTTTTTTAATATTTTTTTCCCCATAAAAATCATTGGGATTGTCAAGCATTTAAACAAACAAAGTCTATAAAACACTTTAATATGGTAAAAGACTAGTTTAATGTACAATGAATATCAAGACCAACACAGAAAGTATTTTGGGCTTTGAAATACAGCACCTTTTAAATCTCCACTGTACTACTTATAGCTACTTGCGCCCTCTATGTAGCAAACAATGCCTAATCGGTGACCATTGGTCCCCCATGATCCTCTTTACCTTATATTAACTGAGAGCTGATTTGATGAGATAACCACCTGTCCAGCGACCCTGCAGGGTGGTCTAATCCCTCCTTGTAAACTAGTACAGATGGGCTTAAAATGAGTTTAAGAATGCTCAGAACCTGATTTGAATGACGTCATTTTGACATAGAAAAATAAAAATGGCAAGTTTAATAAATACCTAATTGCGTACTGAAAAGACAAAACTGGCAACGGGACGCATTTTGATCCTTGCAAATGCATAAAATGGTATGTTTGGCATTTAAGATTGCTCCCCCCCCCAAAAAAAAAAAAAATGAATTTAAAATAATAAAAAAAATTGAATTAAAAAAAAAAAAAAAAATTAAAAAAAAAAAAAAAAATGCGAGCGGCCCGAAAATGACGGGCGGGCGGTCGAGGACAACCAAATGATTTTTTTTTTTTGGCCTAATGGAGTGTGACGTAGTGACGGATAACTCCTGTTTGTTGTGTACAAAAATATCACTAATTTCTGCATTTCTCCAAAGTGCCTTCACCCTTGGGGGACTCACTACTCAAAATACAAAAATGTATAATATGGAGAATACATGTACATTGTATATAATTACAGGTCCTCTAAAGGAAAAGACCATCCCGAGTCATACATATTGAAACAAATATAGATTTGAGTAATTTTGTGTGTTGAAACAAATGGGAAAGAAGTCTGATTCAGCTAATTTATAGTGATTACAACTTTCAAAAAATTCATAACTTTCTCATACTTTGTCCAATTTCATTTAAACTTTCACCAGGCTGGTTCTCTGATTTGTTTGCTTTATTGCAGAGTAGTTTGCTTTCAAGGTTGAATTTCCCTTTAATGTTGCAGTCTTACAACAGAGCAGATAATACATTTGTGATATTGATATAAAGGGACTTGTATGTCATGGCATGTTTGAAAGGTCACCTGCTTTTATTTTAACTGATCCAAAATATCCTTGAAAACTAATGAATAAAAATACATTCAAACCAGATGAAACCAAGAGACTAAAGCTCACCAATTGTAACAGACTGGGATGTTAGGAAGTCATGCATGCCTGCCATATCATCACACAAATCCTTATCTTCAAATGTGAAGTAAGCTAGATCTCTGCCTGCCTCAGCTGCAGCCATCATCTGAATGAGACCTACAATTAAAAAGAGGCAATAAATATATATCTACACTAAAGCTGCAGTCATTTCACAAATACAGTTAACACTGCATGAGACAAATCTGTTGGGACTGCAAAATATAGTTCAAATTATGTAAAATTTGATTCAACTTAATTGGGGATATTCAACTTGTGCAAATTCTAAGTTATGCCTGGTTAACTGTTAATTTTAAATACAGAAAGTAAGCTTGGTACCTGAGTCTGTTGCAGCAATTATCTGTTGTAATGATTAGTTATCCAGAGCTGCCAACTAGTACGGATTTCCAGTAATTGGTACGGAAATTAACGATCATTAGGGAATTACGGAATGTTGTCTAAAATTACGGATTAAAAAAATAAATAAATAAAAAAATAAATAAAATCTGTTGGTAGTTGTTATTGTTGCCTAAATATGATTTCTCGTAGCGAGTGCTGTGCAGTATGGCGGTATTCTCTTAAAGACCGTCAATACTACTGGGCCAGAAGGGATTAGACCACACAGCGAGGTCACCGACAGGTGGCTATCTCATTAACTCAGCTCTCAACTAATAATAATACATTATATTTCTAACATAAGAGAAAGAGGTTAATGGGGGACCAAAAAAAAAAGAGTTCAAATTCATCAGCATTATAATGACTTGAGCATATTTATATTGCTGTTATGCAATCCATCAAAAGTCACAATTATACATCACTTCTACATCTCCCCTACTGGCCAAGAAGGGTCAAGAAATTATAAGTAAAGCATTGAAATGGGATTGGCTAAAATAAGAGATTTATTTTTTCTTTGACCCAGCTTGCCATGATAGGGGACATTGGCTCTGCATTTCACTATTTCTTGAGTAAACTATCATTGTAATTCTTCATGCAAGAGGACTCTGAATTAATGAGTAATAAGTCCACATACCTTTCACCCTCTTGTCTCCTCCAAACGCTCCACATCCCCAGTTACCAGACGCTATGGCAGGCAGATGCTCTGATGATGCATCACCATGGAAACCACAGTAGGCCTAGTGAAGATGAGAAAATAAATAACCAAGGGGATCAGTTGGTTGTTGCAGTTTTTATTGAACTCTTCTAACCATTTGAATAGAAATACTTAAATTGTACATATATGTTGGGAGCCAGGTTGAATGATTCACATAAAACAGTTTAGAATAAAGGAGTCATTAAAGACACATAGTAGTGGGCTCTCATAGGGAATACGACACCATTTGGGTGTTTAACCAATAACAGGTGCTGTCAGTCACCAGTATTAGCCTTCAGTTTTATGACCAACAGGCCTTTAATATGTAGTACTCTGCATTTTCTACCCATCGCCCCATATGTAAATGTCACTAGGTATCTTACATTTCCCTTACCTGAAGAATCTCTGAGAGATATTTCTTGATGGGACTATGGGTTTGCTATGTGCGAGACTTGCACACGCATTAAGGGTATTTCCACTAAGTCTGGTGTTAGCGAATTATGACCTACTGCACATGGAAACTGATGACCATCCTTTAAGGTATCTGATATTTGAGTGTGTCTCTTCCCAGAACCTATGGGTAACAAACTAATCTTTGTTACAGAAGTGAGCATCCCTATTTATCAATTATTACGACTGAACTGGCATACAATAAATTGAGCTACGTAAAGGGATCTTAGGGATGAAATGTAATCTAAGAGGTATGTGTGTGATATCTTTCATTCAACAGTGTAACCCTTTGCAGCTTTTAACAGTAGTCAAATTTGTCTTATGAGGAATTACAAAAACCTCCAGGGAAGTAATTACATACCTTATTTAATTCTCTCCGAAGGCAATCTGGTCTGAACTGATCTTCATAGCGATGAATAACAAGGGCATCAATGGCAACTATCTCTGTCTCTCTTCTTCCCCATGCATCCCTGTTCAAATGATAGTGTTAATTTGTTATGTTACATGAAGAGAGAACAGCATGATATCTTAGCCAAGACTCTCTCGCTAAGGCCTAGCAGAAGTATTTCTCATTCAGAATGGAATACAGCAATCCACTACTCCTTTATACCCAAATGAATCATGGACTTTGTTCTTCAGTCTCCACAGCATATTTCACTCGGCAACTAGATATAAGTGCTCTGCAGATTCTCATGCTTGATTTGATTTGTCCGTGTTATCTCCATCAATGTATTTTGTAGATGTTTTGATAGTAAATGTTTACAAGTTATATACGTTTTTACAAGAATTGGAATTCTTAGATTGACCATGGAATTTCATTTAAACCAAGAACATCTTACTATTGTTAGATGTGACATATTGTATGACCTATTCATGTTACTTTTTCTAAACGTCTTACTTGTTGTTTGTAGTTGTTGTGTATCAAACAACCTAGGCATTGACTTACCTTGGGGTGGAGTCTTTGAAGATTCCTTTCCATTTGAATGAGTTGGCATATCCTGAGTAGTCACTGAACTGTTCAGCACCTGGAAGAAATCAAAAAGGTTTAGAGAGATTAAAGAGATTTAAGTGATAGATAGACAAAAGGGTACGAGATTCATGTACCGTACTAGATGGAGGGAGAGAGTGAGACAGAGAGAGAGAGAGACAGAGAGAGAGATAGAGAGAGAGGGGGATATAGAGAGAGAGAGAGAAAGAGAAAGAGAGAGAGAGAGAGAGAGAGAGGAAGAGACAGAAGATAAACAAACAGTTACATACTCAAAACAGATGAAAGTTTACTTCCTCATATTATAATTTTTTTTTTCTCACCTTTACAGTTCAATGTACATTCCAATTAATGATAAGATGAATATAGTCATCTGTGGCTAATTTAGGACTGCTAATACTACTATACAACTCCAGAGCCAACACCACATCTTTTTAAATGACACGCTTTGATTTAATAGAGAACCAAAGAAAATTATATAACAGACACATACAAGATACTTCAATGCAGGCAAACCTCTCTTGCTTTTCAACTTGATATGTGAAGCACCGGCCCTCTAGGTATTTATAAAACCTGAGGCATGCATGCTGGCTGCAATTCGTTATCATTGAGCAATGCCCCCTTTAAATTCTGTGTGGATATAAGCGAGTTCTAATCCCAAGAATTTGATAAGATTCTTACTGCTTGGTGGACTAACCTTTAATGATGACACACTCATTGTCATCAAGAACCTCTGTAATAAGCCTTGTTACTATGAGCTACTAACCTTTAATGATGACACACTCATTGTCATCAAGAACCTCTGTAATAAGCCTTGTTACTATGAGCTCAGGGTTGATCATGAAGCGTATCTCTTCTTGAACGCAACCAAAACCTAATGCTCCGCCACCAATGTACTTATTGGCAAAGTCCATCTAGAAGGATAAAGAATTCATGATAGGTTTTACTCAACTGAGGTGTATAGATATATGGTATGCACAATAACAGTCATAGTGAGTTTCAAATCTTTAACATTACGTCACTGTAAACATGAAAACATAATCACCACCATAATAATTATATCATCAACATCACCATCACTACCATCATCAACATCATTATCACCACTAACACCATTGCATTGTCATCATCACCACCCCCCCCCCTCTCTCTCTCTCTCTCTCTCTCTCTCTCTCTCTCTTCCTCCTCCTCCTCCTCCTCCTCCTCCTCCTCCTCCTCCTCCTCCTCCTCCTCCTCCTCCTCCTCCTCCTCCTCCTCCTCCTCCTCCTCCTCCTCCTCCTCCTCCTCCTCCTCCTCCTCCTCCTCCTCCTCCTCCCTCCTTCTCCTCCCCCCTCCTCCTCCTCCCTCCTCCTCCTCCTCCTCCCTCCTCCTCCTCCTCCTCCTCCTCCTCATCATCATCATCATCACTACCAGCACTATCACCACCACCACCACCACCACCACCACCATCATCATCACCACCACCACCACCACCACCACCACCATCATCATCATCATCACTACCACCAACACTACCATCTTCACCACCAACACCATCACCATGTCATCATCTTCACCACCCTCCTCCTCATCACCACCACCACCACCACCACCATCATCATCATCACTACCACCACCATCACCATCACCACCACCACCACCACCACCACCACTACCACCACCATCATCACCACCACCACCACCACCACCATCATCACCCCCATCATCATCCACATCATGAACTAACCTGTAGCATGCCATGTCCTTCCTTCTCTATCATTCCTGATGCAGCCATATGAAGTCTAGTGAGTTGTTCTGTACTCTTATCCCATCTGGGTAGATCAGACAAAGCCCTGCGGCTGATTGTAACAGTTCCAGTAGGTACTGAGTAAGGAACAGGAAAAACAGCTATCAAAAACAAGCACTATATCTCTCAATATTTTGCAGGAAGAGGGGGGGGGGGGGTAATATGCAAGCATTTAAATCTTCACTCTCCACTAAGCTTGCTCTAAAAAAACATAATAGAAGATCTTTTTAGTCTACTCATGCTATGATAGCAAATTAACTATACAACTTTCTTTTTTTTTTTGCGGGGGGGGGGGGGGGCAACACAATCATGAGTGAATACTACAGCATCTATTCTACATTTGATTCAAAATTAAGCCTGACACTGGGCTTAAAGGGATAGTTGAGTTCTGTTTTCAGACCGCAAATGCCTTCAAAGTGCATGGTTATTGCTCTTATTCTTATCTATGACATTTCTAGTGCCCTTTTAGAACTTAAATTGCTATGAAGGTAATTTTAGACCCCGAATGTGTGAAATTTAGCCAATACGATCATACTGATTCAGCTCCACTTTAAAAAACAAGGGAAACGCTCTCGGCGGTCTCGCCTGCATAACGCAATTCAATATGATAAACCAGAACGTCAATGACGTAGCGCTCATCCGCATTTCGCAACAACAAATATCGTAAATTTTATGTGGTACACTTCTGAACTGGTCAAAAAATAAAAATTTGATGCCCTGGAAGGGACATAATTTCATTTAATTTGCATAAAGTACCATAAATAATCAACGGAGCAAAATCTCACAATTCTGTGTAGAAGTTTAGTGTTCCAAATTTAGCTCTACCAGATAAGGCAAACCAAATCAAAATCGGTCAAGAAATGAGGGGAAAAGAAGCCTTTTTTGTGATTTCGAATAAATTTGCATAAATTAGCATAGATAATGAATTACACGATTCTGTGTAGAAATTTTAAATCCCCCTCCTAGCCCTATCATATGAAACAATCAGAATCAAAATCGGTTGAAAAAATAACGAAGAAGAAGCATTTTGAAAATCTTGATGTTGATGCCACAACAAAGTCTAAGTTTGTTGACCTTAAATGACCTTTGACCTTGACTTTGTGATCTGAAATTCTACTCACATGATTGGGGATACTTGATTACTCTATAGTCAAAGTTTCATTGACTAAGAACTTATACTTTAAAAATTATATCAAAAATTCAAAAACTTAACCGTCGCCGTCACCGGAAAAGCGGCGCCTATGTCTCGCTTTTTGCTACGCAGGTGAGACAAAAACATGGTGACCGTTAATTAATTATTTAATTAAAAATAACAATACATGGGCCGGCTGGTTGTGTGTAATATAAGCAACACGAACATGCCAACAAAAAAGCAAAAATCGGCATTGGCTAAAATACGACGTAAAAGGCGTTATTACGTTTATTTCAAAGTTTTCTTTCAAATTTTCAAAATATGTAATATTTGTGGAGGCACACAAGTATTAGAAATCGTTATATTTCAGCCGTCTCTGAACCAATTTTGATCAAACAAAGATAATTTTGTCATTTAAATATTATGTTCTTTCAAATTTGACACTCATTTTTTCATTATCTCACCAAAAAAAATATTTTGTGTAGCGCCCTCTGCAACAGAACTCAACTATCCCTTAAAACATTTATGTAATCTTAGATCGAGGGTCTGGATTACAGCAGAAAACAGACCCGGCCATGTGTTTAACTACATGCAAACTTAGATGGCAAATGCCAGTTTACTTACCACTTTCAGTAACTCTGCGGAAGTAGTTTAAAATACACTTCAACTTCTCAATCTTCCTGTGATTTTTGTAGCCTTTGCCCATCTCAAATAACCTGATGGATTCATGTAAAAAAAAAAAAGTTGAGAAGAATGTTGTTCATTAACAAAAAAGAAGGATAGAATAATTCAGATATAGAACAAATATATAGATTAGCCTAAAACTGAAGGGCAAATGAGAGAGAGATGGGTTGAATGCCCAAGAGATGACATAATACACAAAAAGCTGCAACATATCAGAAGCTAGGTCATCAAACCCATGCAGGCCCAAGCCAAAGCTAAATACTGTCTTTGGTGGCAGAGGTGTAAAAGCAAAACAAATCTGAAAGTGGGTACCTGGCAAGAGATTTATTTATTGTAATTTCAAAATTAAAACCTGCAGCTGATTTTCAAACATGTAATTTCAAAATGTACACCTCTTGCTGTAACATGTTAAATCCCTTGTTGACTATCCTGCATGTGTAATACAAGAATACATATGATAGAGTACTATTATTATGATCGGGCAATGGAAGAACTTAATTTAATTTAATTTAATTTAGAAACTTTATATTAATCTTGATCTAAGGAGACACAAACAAAGGATTTTCAATGTACCTGTTGAAATTGATGTCAGGAAACCTTGAGTACTCTGATTTCTTTTGCTGAGCGTTACGTCTGGGGAAGGTGCAGAAGAAAGCATTGGCAAGAAGGCTGGCTATCTGATGCTGGGACATGGTCACGCAGTGTGTTATCTGTCTCCTTAGGAGAGGAATAGCCTGAAAATACATGACGCATGCAGTCCAATTATACTAATGGTTTAAAGACCAATTCAATGCCCTCAAGCCCTTTGGTAATAATAACAATAATAATGAATTATATTTCTATAGTGTAAAAGCTTAATTAATTATCTACTGTTGAATAATCCTGAAACAAAAATTCTAACAAAATCTTGACTAAATAGAACATTATTATAATTAATTCTTAAATAATGATACATGTACAACAATTCTGGTGCAAAAATATATTCATATATTACAAGTTATAGGCATATATATACAATTCCAATTAAAAATTATAGATAACAAAGCATGACAAAATTTAATTCTTAAAAAGATAGGTCTTAAGTGCAGTTTTGAAGGTCTGGATGGTAAGGCATTAATCCTTATTACCAAGCTTTTAATAGTTGTCCATCCCCTGGTTGCTTGCTTACAAGCATAGATGCTTTGTTAGCAGTCAGGTAAAGCAATCAAACGTCTGTATGTTCTTAAATGATGCTTTCACAATTAAGCCATCTATAATATATCATATGTACACTTTCTATAAACTAGCCTTTGCTTCCCTACTAGGGTCATTTCACGTTAAGTGTACACTTTTTTTCTCACTGGGGGTCAAAAATTAAAATTGTTGTTAGAGCAAAAGATGCACAGATTCTGAAAGTTTGGGGTATATGTCAGAAATGTGTAAAATTATAGAGCGTCAAGTCCATGTTTACATATAGAAATATTTGATTGAAATACAGTAACAAAAATAGGCGTTTGGAGAGGACATTTTGTTTAACAAAGAACACATCAGCTTTATTATACCTGTAAATGGTATACACATAGTTTTCTGTACTTTTATATGCCTTTTTATACTTATCAGATGTTGATGCACTTATTTCCTATTCACTTAAGCCATATTTTGCCATAAAATTAGTGTATTTTATAGGAAACTGAATTATGGGGAGGTTGAATTTATTTAATGACATGAGAATTTCTTGTCCTTCTTCTTATATAGACTTCAAATTTGGTATACAGTGTTGCATTTATGTCTAAATTATTTGATGCTGTGTAAAAAAAACAAGTGAATGCAAGTTTTAATCAAATATGAGCTTCCAAACTTAATTCATTGACGTGTTTTGGAGAGGACATTTGTTTAACAACAAATCTTAGCAATATGAACTCTTATTATATTAGTTGATATGTAAATTGCTATGCATCATTCATTTCTAACATTTCTGTAAGAACATGCCAATAGATTATTGGAACATTATATGAGCCAAGTGACATATATTGGAGAGGATAAACTTCAAATTATTCACCATCATTACAACTCCAACTTTATCTCAGAATATATGGCGTGAAAGTTTTGTTATTCATACATTGTTTCATGTTATTTAAACAGTATTGTACAATAAAAACAATACTGATATTGTCTATTGATACACCAGTTTTTATATACAAGTCTTATTATTTATTTTTTCTATAATCCAAACTCTCAAAGAGTGACTCGTTGATATACATTGTATGTTATGGAGAGGACACTTTGTTTAACAGTGACATCTGAATGTTTAAATGCAATTTACTTTTTTTGTAATCAATACATTCACCAGTCTTTATTTTTGATTTTCATATACCAAGTTAGATAACGCAATATAAGGTAGGAAATGTCCCGATACCATGCATATTGTCAATTAAACTAGTATTTATAGTGAGTAATAAGCAAAAAAAAACATCTTACTTTAAATTCCTGCAAAAACAATATGAGAATATAGGTTTCCATAATTGTTGGTATAACTGATCAGAAAGTCCTAACTGATAAATGAATAACAGGTACTGTAACAAGTTACTTGCTTGTCTTTAAAACCGTTCTATTTCTCAACAGTAACAAGACACTTCTTGTCTTTAACAACTTTTTTTTTCTTAACAGATAACAAGGCACTTGCTTGTCTTTAACACAGTTCTTTTTTAAACAGATAACAAAACAATTGTTTTTAACAACTTTTTTTTCTTCACAGATAACAAGGCACTTGCTTGCAGCAAGTGAAAACGATTTTGTTTAATAACATTATGGAAATGCAAGCATTTAATTAAACAAACAGAACTTTTTTTTTATTCCTGGCTCATTTTTCCTGATTAAGGTTTCATATAAAGAGGTAGAAAATGAAATTTCTAGAAATGTGATTTTCTCTTTGAAATTCAGATACAGTTCGCCAAATGATTTTTTTTGGGTAACCTTTCTTCAAATTGTTTTAAAGCGCTCGTGTGTTAAATTTGCAACATGTGAATCAAATGAAAGAAGGGGATCTCAGCTTTACAAATATGTGTCATTTATTAATTATAATTGAGATTAAGATATGATAAAACATCGACAATTCAAAGTTTCGTTTTTTCTCGAACGCACTTTATTTGTAAAGGTTGAGAACTGTTGAGAACTGATTTTTCTATAAACAATTGTTCGTGATGCGAAACGGTTACCATGCGAAACGGTGCGAAGCTCTACACACAGACAGCGTATTGCTCTGATTGGCTGTATGCAAATGAGTGCATACTGTACTGGGATCTGGGACTCTCGATCGTGGACCTGGGAAAACAAATTACTGTAGTTGTAGTTTGATAATTCCAATCAGAATAGTGAGACGTATAAATAGTCCTCTCCCACATTCACCTAAAATTACGTTCGCCTCAAATCTAAATCGGTCCTTGTGAATTAATATTAGTACTCAAGGACAACAAGACGGTACTTCAACGGGGGAATGAAATTCAAAATCATCATTCCGTTCATGATTTCATTTGATATTTCTTCCTTTTATTAATGCCGTACCATAAATTCTGCCATTTCGTTTTCCCTTCGTTCTTTCTATACAACAGTGCAGTTCGAGGGGCAAGGCAGGTGCGCTAGTAGGTTAGTAGACCCTATCGAAGCTAGCGCGGAGGTGCAACAAGAGGGCCGGCAATAAGCCCTATCGGACCCAGGCGCAGGTGCGATAAGTGCAATAAGTGCAATAAGCCCTATCGGACCCAGGCGCAGCTATCGCACCTGTGTGCGATAAGTGCAATAATGGGCCTTTTAACGCGCACCTGCGTTTACTGCGCTAAACGTTACAGCGAACGTATAGTTTATTTTGATGGATACTGTATATGGGGCAAAGGTCAGAGGATTTGTTTTCCCTACTTGAAGTGCCTGGTTAAAAAAATGTGTCCTCTCCTTAACAACCTAATGGCATACATTATATTGCTACCAGGGTGGTAAATGATTGCAATGATCAGTAGATTTTGTCAGTTACACACTTACAAATATTGCACTTTAAAATGTATTTAATATCAGACTATGTTGTGAGAATATTTCTGTCTTTGCATTCAGAAATTACCCAATTACATAGAGGAATTAATGAAAATCAATACCAAAATAAAATTATAGCTGTTGACATGATATTTAATGAATTCTTATACTGAGTGGAACAACATATCAATGTTTTCTTACATGAAGGAAGTGATTATACTATAAAAAAATAATTGTTTCTGTACATTGTTAACAATGGGTAACTCTGTTATGGAGAGGACATTCAGTTTAACATTGCATTAGTGTGAGATACTGACCATCTGTAGATATGTAGATGGAAAATCACATTTCATGATATTAAATGGAGGCATATTATTATTGTATACCAGTGCCATAGATAGTGCAAGCCTCAGTGCTTTAATATATGAAGAAAATACCTGTTATGGAGAGGACACACTTTTAACGGAAAATAAAGTCATCAAATTAACCAAGCAATAAAATATATATCACATATTTTGTTCATTGATTTGAGACATGTCCTCATTTTCAAACATTCTGAAGATTATTTAAATAGAGTTTAGGCCCATATATATCATTTTAAGTCACTGCTGCTGGCCTCAATGTTATGGAGAGGACATGTTTTTTAATTTTAACGGAAAAGATGCCTTTTACAAAAATATTCATCATTTTCACATTTATTGGTCAAATTTGGTCAAATAAGTTTTATGATGTTACATAGTGGCTGTGCTGACACTAAAACATTAAAATTTTACACAACTCTCAATAGATTCATGTAAGATATCAATGAACATTATCAAAATTATGAAATGAGAATCCCTTTTCCGTTAAAAATGCACTAAAAATGCTGAAATTAACAGAAATAATGTTTGCAGTGTTATGAAAATTGAACTGTAGGTTGCTGTTGATAAGGTCCATCAAATAAAATGGCCAACATAAAATAATAATTGTTTAAAAGATGCCAAAATGGGGGAAAACCCCATTTTTCAAAAAGTGTACACTTAACGTGAAATGACCCACTACTTCTTTCCTACCTGTGTACATAGTTTGGGCAACTGAAGAGCAAGAGAAACCATCTCTGGGAGTATCTTATCAAAGAAGTACATGGTTTCTTCTGCATCTAGTACTTCTGTGAAAAGCGTGTGCAGGGCTCTGAAATTCCATCGCTGGCTGTAGCGGGCATTGTACGTCAAAATGGCTTCCTAGATAGAAAAGAAAGTAATTTATCACACGGAGGTGAATTGAACAGATCTGTGTCTGTGATAAACAATGAAGTATAAAGAACATAGACAACAAGTACTGATTGTAGTTATAGTGGTGTTTACAGCACTAAAGTGATCTGAAATTTACTCCATGCTTTGTGTCATCAAAGAAAGAGGGTAAGCCTTTGAGTTAACATTAGATTTCAGGTTAGCGTTGAGTATGAAATTTGATCTACAGTTGAGGTTAGGAATGTAACAAGTATTATGTAATACTTGTCAAATGTGAGGTGCAATGGCTCAGTGGTAGAGCAGTGGTCTTGTAACCAGGAGGTCCCAGATTCAAAACCAATTTGATGGGTTAGTGCTCTTTTGTAAGGCATTAATTCTCAACACCAAGTCTCTCGCAGAGGACTTAAAGATGTCGGCCCGTAGTTGCTTACTTTACAAGGCTACAAAGCATACATATGCTTTTTTTTAGCAGTCAGGTAAAGACAAACAAACCAACCAAACTGCAACCTTCAACAAAATTTGGCCACAGAATAATCAACAGTGAAGCAAGTTAATGTACTATTAATCAAACACTGTTGATAAATAGAACGCGAACACAGCATTACTTAAAATGCACACTTACTTCTAAATCTATGGAGTTCTTTATTCCACCAAGTAGTGTTGCTTCTATCAGCTCCCATCTACTCTGAACCTTCTTTCTGCCAGCCTGTGGAAAATTGGAATAAAGATGAAACAGACTTTGTTGCAAAAAGAATATGACCACCCCACTTGTCTTGGTAGTCAACAGGGAAGACAACAGAAGAAACAAACACACAAACAAAAAAAAACAAAAAAAATTAGAAGGTATAGACCAGTTCTGGTCATGCGACTGCATTGTGAAAGAAACGTCGTAGAATCGATCAGAAAAGGTTGATCATCTAGCATATAAGTATTGGTGTGTACTGCAAGGTTCTGGAATCATCAAAATGCTAAGAAATTTGGCCCAGTCTTGGTAAAGTTACAAGCACTATACATAATAGGATGTATATGGGACTACGCGATATCTATCCAGTCCGGATAGATATAATAATTTACCAAATCTATCAATTAGTTGGCAGTTTCCCGGCAAAATTTGTATCATCACGTATTAGTCAAAACATATTCTTTCACATGATTGGTAATAAGAGCTTCTAT
The DNA here is from genome assembly GCA_035222895.1 of Strongylocentrotus droebachiensis. Classification (NCBI taxonomy): domain Eukaryota; kingdom Metazoa; phylum Echinodermata; class Echinoidea; order Camarodonta; family Strongylocentrotidae; genus Strongylocentrotus; species Strongylocentrotus droebachiensis. The sequence goes on along the minus strand of JAVYIG010003264.1, from coordinate 35,684 downwards.
TTCATTTTTTGAGAGGCGGGGCGTTTCCAAAACTGGTCTATACCTTTAACTAAGCTAAGTAACCAACTACTCACTCACTCACTCACTAACCAACTAAATAACTAACTAATTAACTGATTAACTAACTTACCTGATCCTCAACAGGATTTTTAAAAAACACACACAAAAGCAAAACAAACAAACAAAGACATAAACAAACAAAAAACAAGCTAACTCCTTCACTCACTAAGTAATAACTAACTGAGTAATTAACTAAATAGCAAACTACCTAACTTACCTGATCCTCAACAGGGTAGAGGTTGTCTGGAGAGCAGGGCATCCTCACATGATCACCATCCCACTTGTCCTGGTAATCATCAGGAAAGGCAGCCGGAGGAACATCCAATTTCATTGGGGTCTGTTCAAGATAAATTATATTATATAGTAATGCAAACTTACAGTAGTCTGCAAGCACTAGCTCTATATTAATATTTTGAAATATAAAAAACATTAAGAAAAACACAAACAAATTTGTAGTAATTAACTCTAGCAAGATGAAAACTGCATTAAATTATCAACAGAGCCTATAGTAGCAATATGCCCCATAAAATTGACCTGGTTGCCTGTGCTGAAGAAAAGGTTTAAAACACACACGAACGCAGACGAAGGGATGCAAACTTATCACATAAAGGTTTCAGGACGACTGTACTAGGAACAATTTCTTAGCAAAACTCAACTAGTGTTTTACTGCTGCTTGCTGTGAATAAAAGCAGTTTCCAGTAGACAACTGTAACACAAACATCTGCAAATTCAGTTGAATAATTGTCTTCTGTGAGTCACATTCATTTTTGTTGTGTTCTTACAATGTGTTGATATTATGCACAATCCAGTTGCAATAGGTTTGCATTTTCCTATGTTTGGATCATGCTATCTTTTAAATCACAAAGAGAGCATGATTATGTGTACCCCCCCCCCCCCCCTCCCCCAAACACACACAAAAAAGAAAACTAATGATTGTCTGGTCACAGAGACATAGAAAGAAACATAAAATAGCCTCTTACTGTGAACAGAATGGTGTGGTCTTGGGATGGTCTCATCTCAGGTAATACTTCTGTACAGGCTGGTGCCCTGTGTAGCTCTGAGATAGGAGAACCCTTCCAATATGAGGTTGGCACATCTTTGGAGTTGACTTCCTCTTCTTCCAAAGGTTCTGAACTGTTTAGGTCAGAAGAAAATAAAAGAGAAAAAAAGAAACAGAATAAGTTCCATAGGTCAAGTACAAATGTCAATGTTTGGTACATGTATAGAATAATAAGCTCTTCAAATGTTGTTTATTAAAGAACTAATCACATTTTTTGAAAAATTCAGAAGATTGAGGGTAATAAAGTACTTTGCCAAAGTAACTCTAATGAAAGTTTATGTAAAAGGGTTGTTTGTGTAAGGTCAGGAAATCATTCAACACAATAGACAAAGAATATTGGATTATTTAAATAAGGTACATGCAGCAACTATGAAAGCTGTTTAAAGATTGCATTCTCCATTGATAAATATCCAGGTATACCGTAGTCATACAATTTGCTCTAAACAGACTATGCCAAATGCTACTTGTTAGATGTAGCACTTGCATGCAACTTTCTGACTTGCACTTATAAGTAAAGAGAAAGAGGGAGGGAGGTAGGGAGAGAGAAAGAAAGAGAGACAGAGAGAGAGAGAGAGATAGAGCTGCAAAAGAGAGAGAGACAGAGAGAGATAGATACAAAGAAAGACTAGAAATCCAAACAAACCAGAAAGAGAAAGAGAGTAAAAATACAGAGTTAATAAAAAATAATATAAGAAGACAGCTTACTCAGTAAACAATGGCTGGGATCCATCTCCATCATACATGTATTCCAACGTGGGACTTGCTGGTTCCATCTGAGAATAATTCACCTCTGACCTTTTCACTCCATCCTCATCTTCTCCATTACCAGAATTTCTTGTCACTTCACGACCATCCTTCGAGGTTGAAGGTCGTTCAAGCTCATCGGCAGATAGTCCTTTATTTGCACTCTCTTCGACATAATCATACCTATCTGTCCTCCGATACACACTGTTTTCTGGGTCCTGTTTTAGGGTGCTAGTCCTTTCTTGCAAAGCCCTATCGCTAGCTTCTGATAATTTACTTTTAGTTCTTGAATTGACGCCAGCTTCTGTAGGTAGTTCTGATGTCTTTGAGGGTGAAGATCGTTGCATGAGATTGCTATCATTGTCTTCCGGAGTCTCAGGGCTATCTGGTGGTGTTTTCCATGGTGAACCTGATTGCCTGGTAATAGTGATAAAGAAAGAAAGAAAAAAACTTAACAATGATTTCAATCAATGTGTACACAAAGGCATACCATATTGCATTCATGGCAATAAGTAGTACACCAGCACATCCAAATCATCATATCTTAAGGACAATTTTCCTCCTTCCAGGCACACATGATACCAAACAATCAAACATAAATTAGATTATCTTACAGGAGTTACAGCTATGGCTGTAATAAACATCAACAAATCTAGGAATGTTATAATTAGCTTATTTTGTGTCTTTGAACAAATTGAACAGCCATCTAACATTACATCATAGAGACATTAAAATAATTAATTGTGCAGCAATTTCAAATCTTAAAAGTCCTAAAGTTTCCTATTGTTTATAATTGATTTCATTCTGACATTACCAAATCTATTTTACTGATTACATGTTTGTTTTGCTTTTATACTGTGCATCCATGTATTAACTGGATCAATGTTGAATTTCCCTTCATAAGGTAGCCCTCACAATTGAAATTCTAAATTGAGCATGGATGACTTACTTTCTCTTTTCAGCAGCTGCTGCGATGAGGTCTCTCCTCCTCTGCATGTCGGCTCTCTCTTCTGCACTCATCGTTGCCTCCTCGTCAAGGTCTGCTTCAAATCCACCTGCCAATGCAAATGAAAATAAAGAAGGTTTCCCTTGAGTAATTACTTTGTGTGACCCAATAGAATTATGAAAACTGTTTCACTAAACCATCAAAATTCAAAAGTATACCCAGACGTTGTGTGTCTAGACAGGTTGTGCATCCAGGTAATAATAATTACAGTGCTTATATAGCGCCTAACACTTACTTTGTCAGAAGTCTCTAAGCTACAATAATGCAGCATAATTACCCTGGCTTTAGCAGTGCAGCTGTTACGCGCGCTGCGTTTCAAGGAATAAATTCCTACCAGGTACCCATTTACTTCACCAGGGTGGAGTGTGGCAAATGTAGATCAATATCTTGCCAAAGGACATTAGTGCAGCGGCGGGACTTGAACCGCCGACCTTGTGATCGACAGTCCGGCGACGTATCCACTCGACCACAACACAGGTAGTCTGTCCTTTTTGCAGGCGAAAAATATATTATGTCAATCCTATGGTCAACAAGAAATAATACCAACTAAAAACTCCTCTTAAAAGATTAGAACTGGTAATTCCCTCGATGTGGAATGATATCAACCGTTAGGAATTTTCAAAATGAGTTGCAAAAAATATGCCTAGAAGGTATTCTGATTTTCAGACCTTTGTACCGCATAGTCGTACGTTTAGTGCCGAGTAAAGACTCAAGAAGTTTAATTTTGGTCATTATCAGAAACAGGTCATTGATGTGTACAAATAATAATGTACCCTTTACAGCTAATTTATGTTATTACAACAACAAAAAAGTCAGTCAGTCAGTCACTCAACAGTGTCTGACAGTGAAATCTAGAGAGTAAAAGGTTTCCCTTGCATAACTAGGTCACTGCTAACCTCTAAATAAACGTTTAAATCTCACATACGTGACTCATGATTCCTGCAAAGTTCTACAAAATTTGATTTTGGCTGCAAATGGGATACACTGCATGTACCTTTAAAACAGCAATTTGAAGAAGTTTACAAGCAATATTTCAAATATCTTCTAAGACTAATATGTTGGATAATTATTATAACAGACAATTAATTTTGTTCATGATGGTAAATTGCTATTTGATGAAGACTTTAGGTTAAACCTGAAGGCAAAAGAGAAGTCTTTATGTTTTTTAAGTATCTGTACACACCCCACCCCCCCTCCCTATTATACAAGTTCACCAACAAACCACTGAAACTTTACTCCGTTTAATAAATCAAACACATGTTTTAGTAGGATTTTGTTGTACTTGTGACGGTCTTGTGGTACAAGTTCACCAACATCCCATTCAAACGTGTGTTAATTTTAATATTATACGCGTTTCAATGAGATGTCGGCGAACTAGTATACTTATGACAGTTTCTTGAAACGTACGCTGGACAGGAATCTAGTACAAATATGAGTTTATCACACGACAATGAAAAATATAGACACAAAAAATTGTCTGCTACAGGTAGTCTATGTCAATTCCTTGATAAAAAATTACTTTTGATTTCTTAACCTTCCACCCATCAGTGTAAAGATGGTTAATGATAGAGTCATATTTAATCTCAGTGACTGAAACAACAATCAACAAAAGAGACTGATCTTTTTGTCCATGAAAAAATACAACTGCTACTGTATGTGCTAGGTCTTTCTTCGTTCAAAACCTCCTTGGTACCCCATATTTAGTAATAAGCCATGCAAACATTGTACATACATCATGTACATCAGCCTTCATTAAACAATAAAGTGACGAAAAGAATTAAACACAAACCTTTCTTCCCCTCGTCTTTTGCTGTAACACGGAAGTCCAACGTGGACTGTCGAAATCTCTTTTGGGCTGAATCGTCCAACTCTCTGACCCTTCTCTTGGGCATTATCAGATGGTGTTCAATAACAGCTTCAATCAAAACAATCCATCTGAAATTCAACGGCTCCTGGTTGCCTGGCCTGGATTGTAAATATAGCAGGAAGGGAGAGAAGAAAGCAGGAATAGCTTTATATGAGATCTATCATCTATATTCAATAATTCATAATCATGCTGCTGATTTGTCTACATTCTTTGCATTTTGTTTGTGATGAAATGAAGCAATGTCTGTAATTCTTCGGATTCCACCCAAAGTAGAAAAATAGCCTGGAAAGAGAATAGTAATAGGCACTCCCAATACACGATACATGATAAACGGGGCGTTGTGGCGTGCGCCTGTAATTCAGCTAACAATGGAAGTTACAAACTGATTCAGACGAGGACGCAGGTTCGAAACTGAGTAACATCTTTGGGATGGTGATGTTAAAGTACAAGTCCACTCCAAAAATAACTTTAAATACTTTCAATAGAAGCAGAAAATTCAGACAAACCAATCTTCTTCTTCTTGTTCTTCCTCCGCTTTTTCGGAGATCAGCGATCCCATGGGCCGCAAGACATATAACTAAACAGGAGCACAAGGTAAACATCAAGGTAATGGACTGATAGCAGTCGATCGCGATAGGTGCATTTTATGGACAAAGAGTAAAGTAATAGCCAGTAAACTTCTATATGTAGTAAGTGGCAGTACAGGATCAAATGGGAGAAGAGAAGCATTGGTAAATAAAGACGGATCACGGTCATCATATTGTGACGCACACAATGGGTAATCCTGGAGACATTTATTTACTTTGGAGACAAAGTCATGGCGTATCTGAAGATGATTCGGACAGGATGCTATAAAGTGTTCAACTGTCTCATCAACATCTTTGCACAGGAGGCATAGCGGATCAGCTGCTTTCTGGATTTTGCACAATCTTGTCTGAACCAAATACGTGTTGGAGAGAAGTTGAGCCCTCAGCGAAAGAGCTTGCCGTATGATGTAAGACGGAGAATGTTGTGGATAGAGCAGATGCGATCGTGCTGTTACGTGGAAGCAGAGAGCAGTTGCCTGTGATGATTGCTTATCTTGACGCCCTATCTTCCTCAGCATCTTCTGCCTCCTCTCTCTCCAGTGACTGCCCTACCACCCCTGGCTCTCCTATTGCCACGTCATCTCCTGCCAAAAAAACCCGCAGGAATCATAAAGGGAATGAAAAGGCAGTGTTTTCTACATTAACCATCAATTTCCAAAGTATCAAAAACAAAAGAGAGGAACTTGGAGCTCTCATTGATTCCACCAATCCAGATATTATCATTGGAACAGAAACGTGGTTAAATGCAGATGTGCACAGTTCTGAAATATTTCCAGCCGGATATAATGTTATCAGAAAGGACCGGCAAGACAGGTATGGAGGTGGTGTCCTCATTGCCACAAAGAACAATCTCATCTCTGAACAGTTAACTTGTGACACCCATTGTGAGAGTGTGTTCATTAAAGTATCACTGAGTGGAAAAAAATCTCTAGTGGTCGGTGCCCTTTACCGCCCCCCTTCTAGTGATGCTGAGTACTTGGAAACACTTTGCTCTTCAGTTGAAAGCACTTGCCAGCAACACAGAAACTCTGTGATATGGATAGGCGGGGATCTAAACCTACCAGGAATCAGCTGGGATACGCTAACATCAGATAGCCAGCGGACCCCTGCTCAGCTAAGTGAGCGTTTCTTTGATATGCTCCAAAGATGCAACCTCCAACAAATGGTGGATTTCACAACAAGGAAGGACAACATATTAGATCTCTTCATGAGTAATCGGCCATCCTTGCTATCTGAATGCAAACCACTTCCTGGACTAGGGGACCATGATTTCGTAATGGTCAACTCACGTATCACTCCCCAACGGGCTCAACCAGTGAAGCGCAAGATATATCTGTGGAAGAGAGCAGAAGTTCAACAGATGAAAGAACAGTGTGCATTATATAGCCAGTCCATTGCTTCTAGATTCAGTGTGGAAAGCTCTGTCTCTGAAATGTGGTTGTCCATCAAATCAAATCTTCTTGAAATCCTGGAACGGCATGTGCCCTCAAAAATGTCATCCGTACGGTACAACCAACCTTGGATAAACACCAAAGTGAAGCGTCTGTCAAGAAGAAAGAAGCGTCAATATGTAAAAGCAAGGAGCTTAGCTGGCACCCAAGAAGACTTTGAGAAGTACCGAGCCCTGAAAAAAGAGTCAAGATCTGCATGCAAACAAGCATACAATGACCACATCAGGAACATCATTTCACCCGAGTCCAAATGCAACCCGAAACGTTTCTGGTCGTTCATTAACAGTAAGAAGTGTGATACAACTGGTGTTGCTCCTCTTAAATCACCAGGAGGGATCATCCATTCTGACTGCACTTCCAAGGCAGACACCCTCAACAAACAGTTTGCATCAGTTTTTACCAAAGATGAGTGCTCAACTGATATCCTAGACAAAGGTGACAGTCCTTATCCCTCCATGGAGGACATTGACATCTCTCCAGCTGGTGTCAACAAGCTGTTATCTGGACTTGATCCCTACAAAGCGACTGGCCCGGATGGAATTTCGGCTAGATTACTCAAGGTACTTGCTGATGAAGTCACCCCAGTAGTTACAACATTATTCAAAGCATCTGTTAAACAAGGTGTTATTCCAGATGACTGGAGAATGGCAAATGTTGCTCCTGTATTTAAGAAAGGAGATAGGAGCAATCCAGAGAATTATAGACCCATTTCTCTGACATCTATTCCATGCAAGATCTTAGAGCATATCATCTGCAGCTGCACCATGAGTCACCTTGATGAAAATAACATCCTCTCAGATGCCCAGCATGGATTTCGCAAACGTCGTTCATGTATCACCCAACTCATCCTTACCTGTGACGACCTTGCCAAGGGTCTAGACAGAGGCGAACAGCACGACATGATTTTGTTAGATTTCTCAAAGGCCTTCGACAAAGTTCCTCACCATCGACTTCTATACAAACTGAAATTCTATGGCATCCATCAGTCTACACTGAGCTGGATACGAGACTTTCTGCACAACAGAACGCAGAAAGTAGTCCTCAATGGATGTACGTCAGATACTGTCCCAGTCTCATCAGGGGTACCGCAAGGTAGTGTACTCGGCCCGCTCCTCTTTCTGCTTTACATCAACGACCTACCTGATAGTGTCTCTTCCCAATCAACAACAAGATTGTTTGCAGATGACTGTCTCCTGTACCGCAAGATTTGCTCTCAAGATGATGCAAAAAGTCTGCAAGAGGATCTCAACTCCCTGCAGCAGTGGGAATCAGACTGGCTGATGACATTTAATCCTCAGAAATGTCAGACCATCTCAGTCACTAAAAAGAGGACGCCAATCAACAAGACATACTCGATCCATGGTCAAGCACTGGATAAGGTCAGCTCTGCCAAGTATCTTGGTATAAACATACACCAAAGCATGAGCTGGAATCACCATATTAGCCTGGTTGCCAAGAAGGCAAACTCCACCCGTGCCTTCTTGCAACGCAACGTGAGCTCCTGCCCAAGAAACATCAAGGTGCTATGCTACAAGGCTCTGCTCAGACCTGTCCTGGAATACGGAAGCGAAGTGTGGGACCCCTTCACCAAGGTTAATATTCGGAAGCTGGAGATGGTGCAACGGCGGTACACCAGGTTTACCATAGGAGACCACCGTCGCACAAGTAGTGTCACCGACATGCTCTCTCATCTGCAGTGGCCCATCCTTGAAGAAAGGCGTGCTCAGTTCAAGGTGATAATGATGTACCGCATACTCAACTCCTTGGTTGATGTACCAGCTGCGCAATACTTCAATCAGGCCCCAACTTCCCTTCGTGGCCATCAGATGAAGATGCATGTTCCATATGCTCGCACTTGCACATATCAGAAAACCTTCGTTCCTGACACCATCAGACTCTGGAACGTTCTCCCTGCAAGTGCAATCGCCTGTACCTCAGTAGCCAGCTTAAAGACTGAGGTGCAGAAAACACAGTTGCGCTAGGATTGCGCCTGTTCTTTTTAACCGCACATAGATTAGATCTTCCACATCACTGTACATATATATCTGCACAAAAAGTACGAAGATACACCAACAACATGGTGGCCTGTACTTCAACAGAAGAAGAAGAAGAAGGATCAAGAGGTATCTTGTCTGACCAATACTGAAGGGACGACTTGGAGAGTACACCAACAGCAGCCTTGGCATGAACAGCGTCTTTAATCTTGAACTTAATCAACCGCTTCCATTCGAGATATGAAAATGGATTGAACATCAGACTCTCAAGATCAGGAAGATCATATCTCTGCAGTATACATCGGAGTGCTTGGATGGAAGGAGCATTCACCGCGATAGCTGCTAGAAAAGTCCGTGATTCAAACCTTCCACTGTCAAGATTGAGGACCTGACCAAGAAGGAAGAGCTTTTCAAGGTCAATTTGATGAGACATCGGGATGAGGTCCGTGAGGAGGTAGACTATTTCATCTGCAGCAGTTAAGGGTACACCCAGGATCTTCTTGAACAGATGAGATTGTGCTCGGTCCAGTTTAGTTACCATTGACTTGGTAAAGTTAAAGATTGATGAGCCATATAGCATTCTGGGAATGCAAAAGGTCTTCCACAAACGAGCTGACAAAATGGGAATAAGACCACCGGAGTAAGCACCAGCTCCTGATAGGGCATGGAAAGTACGTAGACCCTTCCCAATTATCTCATCAGTTGGATCCCTGCGAACACTCGACTTCTGGATTCCAAGATGCGGGTGACAAACTTTCCCCTCAATAATGGCATCACCAACAGTCCATGAAGTTTGGAATGTACCTTTACTACCTTTGTTTGCCAATTACCACAGCACTTTTGGAGGGGTTGATCTTATAGCGCCATTGTCTTGCAAATCCAAACGTGATCTCCAACATCTCCTGTAGGTCACTGGCAGAGTTACTAAGAAGAGCCACATCGTCAGCCAGAACAATGACTCCTGAATAACGTCCATTGATGACACAACCCAGCCCTTTCTCACGTAATTCCTTGATGAGCCCGTCGACAAACACAGTGTATAGAGTTGGGGATAGAACACCTCCTTGCCGGACTCCTTGCGTAATGGGTATAGGGCCGCTAACCTTGCCATCCCAGAAAACCCTGCTCTCAAGACCATTGTAGAGGGACTGAATCATGCCCAGAATCAGTGGCTCCAATCCAGATGTTCTTAACTTGTCTATCAACCCCTCATGCCAAACAGTGTCAAATGCCTTTTCCGCATCAAGAAATGCCATGTAGGTAGGATGCTTGTGGAATGCATTAATCTCAACGATAAGCTCTAGACACAAAGATGTTAGCATACATGAGTGTCCTTTCTGGAAGCCCATCTGAAGCTCATCAGGAATACCACTGGTGTTCAATTGATGCACTAACTGAGGCTTCAGACATATCTCAAACAGCTTACAAAGTGTTGAAGACAAAGTAATGCCTCTGTAGTTCTACTTCTATGGTGATACTCATCAACGCCTGTTCAGCATCTAGATGAGGATAAAGCATAGTTCTTTGGATCTTGTACATCTTTCCCCTTCCCCTTGTGTAGCGGAATGATGAGGCCCTTTTTAAACAATTGAGGGCAATGGGAATTTCTCAGGAAAACATTGAAGACTGTGAGGATGAGACGACGGGCAGTAACTCCAAGGTGTTGAATATGCTCTGTAGAGATGTCATCAGTACCACTAGACAGCAATAACCATCTGATTTGGGTCATTTCTTTAATAAAACTGACATTTGTTGTCATTCCCCAATTCTCTAATCGGAGGTCTCGTGGAGCCAGACATAGTCTCAGTGGAACAACCGACGATTAGAGAGACTGAAGCTTTCGGTCTACAGTACCACCAGCCTTCCCTTTCTTGAGACAGTTGATGGCATCATCAAGATTACTATCAACATGTTCAAATTTCCCAAAAGCAGAAGTGTTTTAGCTTTTTATTTAGTGCTTCTAATAATAGTCTAGATCTAGGTCTAGGCTAGGTCTAACTTAGCTAGGAGCCCTACCTAGATCTACATCAACATTTTTAAACAATAAACAATTTACAATTTATCCATTCAATTTCAATTTTCAAAATTTCCCAAAACCTTGCATTACCTCAGCTCAGCATACGGCTAAAAAAATCTAGACCTAGATCTAGAGAGAAAAAACTTACAAATTATCGACTGGTGGTGCGGGAGCATCAGTGCATATTGCTAGGCCTCTCTCTTTATTTTTTCTCTGCTGGCTATAGCAGAGGCCTAAGCTAGGCCTATATTCTACTTGTACTTTCGCAATCCAAATCTAGAAGAACGTTGGTGCAAGTCAATACATGTATAGGCCTACTGTAAATATCAAACCGGGTATTTTTTTGTACAACCGCCATCTGCGGTTAACATTGACAAATGCCAGCCGGTTGGAAAGAAGAATCATGACATTGCCCGGGATTAATTGTGTTGTAAGACTATTATCATCATACATTTTTCATTATTTGATATTTTATGGAGGTTAAATGAAAGTGCTATTGATAATTAAAGTATGAATTTTACGGTGATATAAGTTATAACGCTCAACGTACATTGTTACGGCCCCACTAACTGAATTTAGTGTTTGGTTTTAAGATAAAATACAGGCGTGCACTGCAGCAGTAGTCGGCGCGCGCCTGCCGTTTCTCGCAATCTTTATGACTACATATCTGACTATCACTATGGCCTCGCGGCGCGGCAAGGGCATCATATCACCTCCTTCTTCTTCTTCTTCCTCCGCTCGCGCTCTATCGGAGATCAGCAGCTACCACTGGGTACTGCAGTTTGTCATAGCAGGCAGGATTGTCATGTCGGGCACACATAGGAGCATCACTATCCTGGCTGTGTAGTAAAAGCTGTGCTTTTGATTCTCAACATTTCAAACACCATTGTACAAAACTCAACTGATTTCACTCAAAATCGGTACTTTAGTGACATTTGATGACACCTAAATAGCAGTAAAATACATTTTTTTCAACTTACTAATGTTAAAAAGAATAATTTAAAAATTCAAATTGTAAGTCTAGTGTCAAACTTTGCTTACAGCTGCATCGACATGATTGTGTACAGTCTATGCGATATTGTGTGGTGTGTATATTTGTGTATAGACTTCTAGGTCCCTGTCTCACAGCATGTATGCAGTGCTAGAGGTCAATACGCATTAGCATTGACTCTCTATGCTTTGCTGGAGTGATGTCGGGTAGATTATTATATTATTAGGCCTACCAGGATTACTATAGTATTAATTCGTATTAGCGATTGCATTTGCCATTAGCACGAGTAGACCGAAAGCTTCAGTCTCTATATCGTCGGTTGTTCCACTGAGACTACGTCTGGCTCCACTAGACCTCCGGATATAGAACCAGACGTAGTCTCAGTGGAACAACCGACGATATAGAGACTGAAGCTTTCGGTCTATAGCACGAGCAGAGTGGATATTGTATAAAAATGACAGTGATGCATTAATAACTCGTTAGTACTTGGTAGATTCTAGCCACACATACATAGACTGCATTATTATCCTGGCTGTAGATGTATTAAGAGCTGTGCTATTGATTCTCAACATTCAACATTTCAAACACACATGACTGTACTGTATCTAAATGTACAAATCTCAACCAATTTCACTCAATTCTCTACATGTAGGCTAGAGTCTATATAAAATGAAGACATAATAATTCATATGGTCTAGACCTCTACTAGCTCTAGAGGTCTAGTCTAGATCTAGGTCTACACATTCTCACACCATAAGTCACAGGTTTAACAGCAAACTGCTGCACAATTCAATTTCATACGACAGTGGGGTGCGGGGCCGGGCTCGCATTAATTTAATGAGGATCTGAGATTTTGGTCGCTTACTTCACACACGCGTGCGCCCGGCCCCGCCCCCCATCGATCATCGTTGGTAGCTATAATTTGGTATGTAATTGTATTGTGCTGTGCAGCGGTTTGCAGTGTACCTGTGAGAAAGTTTATATTATAACAGAGCTACCAAGTGTCATGCATTTTGAGGGTCTGAAAATGCTCTCGAGCACAACGCACATGCCCGATTTATAAAAAACACTATACACGTACGTTATACCAATGCGCGCCGAGTCATGAAAAAATGTCACGCATAGCTGCATGATCTTTGAACTTGACGTCTCTGTTATAATGTACGTCTTCGTTTTTCGGAAAAAGACTTCAGAAAAGTCAAAGATAAGAAAATTGACACGAAAGAGGTAGAACTAGAAACATAACAACTTTTAAATCAAGACCATTATTTGAACAATTGATGAAGATTTAGTTGATTTGTGGTATGTTTTAGTACGGTATCTACTATCTCCTCGCCGGAGTTACGGGTCAAAGTCTTGATACGAAAGTACATTAGCTCCCTTTTTTCTTCTCATACAAAGCACTTTGAAATCAGTGAAGAATTAACCAAAAATGTGGGAATTTGTTTACAGTGTGATACTGATATAAATGATACTGAATCGCTTACTTACCTTTCACAAATCACATGTTCCTGAGCTGAGATTAATCATAATGTCTTAAATGAGTTAACAATGTGATTTGCGTGACAAAAACGCTGACATCTGACTCTGAGGCTCTGTTAAAAGCATAATTGACAAGACTAAAGTTTGAAATGTTGGTTCTGCCGCCAAAGCAAGCACTTTACAACAATAGTGATTACCGTAGTGCAAAAAGGCGCGCGCGGGGAGTTTGCTAAATTCAGTGTTATAATTTGAATATAATTATAATTTGCAAAAATTGCTCTTTGGGGTTTGTTGTGAAAGTTAGATTTCCATCCAGCTATTAAGGTGTTCTTTATTTTGGTTTATTTATTTATGAGATATAGATATGTATTTATTTTTACTTTACGTCTTTAGTCATTTTTTAAATATTTTTTAACCAGAATGCTTGTTTTCATTTTCTAGATCTCCTTTAGAATAGAGCTGTCCAGAGTAATTTCTTGCTTGCCACTCCTGTGTATTTTAACTACCGGGGGTATATTATTTTCAGTTGAAGTATTGAACTCAATAGGATCTAGAAATGTACAACAAAGCATAAACCTGATATTTTAATAGCCTGGTCAGACTCGTTCATATAGTATATTTATAATTTATTTTACATGCATCACATTTACAATTTGATTTTCCTTTGCAGTTTTTGTTTTTGACAAATTGGTTTTTGGCAGCCAAAGAATGGAATCCCACTTCTCTGTCTTTTAATTGCTATCATATATATGGCATATTGCTGTTTGCTCACAACTTAAATGATAGAATTATTTGTTGTTGATAATTTACTGTTTCAGAATGTGGCATAATGGGTCATTCCCATAGCTTAAATAATAGTTTTGTTGTTATTGTTACTTCTCTGTTTCATATTTTAGGAGGGGTACTGGGTCTTAAAGATGAAGTTGAGTTCTGGTCATGCGATTGCATTTTGAAAGAAACGGTGTGGAACCGACCAGAAAAGGTTGATCATCTAGCATATAAGAATTTGTGTGTATTGCAAGGTTCTGGAATCATCAAAATGATAAGAAATTTGGCCAAGTCTTGGTAAAGTTACAAACACTTGCAAAGAAAGATGTATATGGGACTACACGAACACGTGGCGTAAAAAACCGGCCCCCCCCCCCCCCCGATTTTTACGATGTTACATGCATATTTAGAATATGAAGGCATTTGAAGAGGCATGCTTTTCAGGGAACATGACACATGTCTTAACTGATGTTCTTCCACACTTGCATAATAAGAATGAGTAATGCTCACAAATTATTTTTCACCTCTTCCCAGAACTCAACCTTCTCTTTAACTTGAATGACATTTAACCGATAATGATTTTCGTTATTCATTTATCCTCTTGTTTCAGAATATGCTGAGAGGGGCACTGGGTATTCAGAGGTCGTCGTTTCGGCTTTTGCAGACAACAGCAGTATGTCATAAGGTTGTCGCTGGGAGAGTAAGAGTCAGTAAAGGAGAGAAACCAGTCACTTACGAACAGTCCAACCCACCACATTACATTGGTGTAAGGAAGGGTTGGAACTCAAAACATACCGGTAAGTTTGTGTTACAAGTAGGAGCATGTCATCTGTTTGTGACAGTTTTAATTATGTGATAGCAGAAAAACTTGAGATACAGGTTTGTAAAAAGTAAAGGATGATATGAAAGTTGGAAAGCTGAGATCAGGATTAAATCCATGTGAATTGCAAATTAATGAATTGGTCTTTCAGCTGAAACATTGGGGACAACTATCCACTTAAGCCTTTACAATAAAATATATGAATCTACATTCCTCTTTAGAGTAAATTTACTCTCAGGGATTTTTTCTCATGATATGGAATATGGTATGGATGTTGATGACATGTTGATTACTCACATATTATAAGAGTAGAGTCTGTTCTGTAACAAATAATAAACCAAAAAAAGGTATTGACTTTTTTCTTTATAAAAAAAGAAATTAATCAATATGTGAACTTACCTGGCAAGTCCACTCCAATTATTACTTACTTTCAATAGAATCAGAACAATCAGACAAACCAATCAAAAAAGGTTTGAGCAAAATCAGATAACCAATAAGAAAGTTATGAAATTTAAATGGCATGAAAAACTTTGAAAATCACAAGACAAATTGTCAAATCAGTCATGAGTCTGTGACGTCATTGCCTCACTATCCACTAGGTGTTTTCTTTATATTGATAATATAAATTTCCCATTTCCCCCATGAGAATCGTATTTCCTCACACCAGAATTCAAGTTATATTGATAATGTTTTTGTGTGGATGCACTAAATAGAGTAATTGTTTTTCGGCTTTTGCACTATTAAATATAGAGTAATTTTTTTCAGTGAAATCATGAAAAATGTGAATTTTGATAAATTATTTATATTAAGTACGTAGTTTAAATAATAAAAACTCTCTCATCGTTTATCTTTTTTCCTTAAAACTTTTCACAATTATTTCCCTTGCAATGTAATATAAATGGTGGATTTCCATACAATTTCTTTTGATAATTTAGGTACCGGTAATTGATCTCATTGTATGGTCAGTGAGGCCTCATATGATAATATTGATAATAATAATGATAATAATGATGATGATGATGATAATAATAACAATATTGATAACAATACTTCTACTATACTGTTATACAATACTGGATTGAGAAACGATTATGTTTGATATAGTATATCGTTTAGTTAACTTACCCAAGTGAAAACCAGTTAAATAGATTATAGATATATACCAATACTTCATTTTTAAAAACTTTTACAGCGAATCTGGAAGGAGAAATTGGCACCGCAGACCGTGTTCTCGAAGACCTCTTCATTCGGAAATTCATGTATGGGACATTCCACAATTGTATGGCAACAGAACTTGTCATCAAGCGAAGAGCCAATCAAATCTTCATTGCCGCTATCATGCTTCGAAATCAAGCCCCGCAGAAGTATTACTTTCTGATTGGATATACGGAGGAACTGCTCTCTCATTGGTTCAAGTGTCCAGTGAAATTAGAAGTTCAGATCGTAGAGGACAGGCCAGTGTATAAGTGGATATGAGCTATGAGCTACAAACTATAGGCTGTGAGAATGAAGAGGTCTTTACCATGAAGAGATATCCACAAGTGTGACTTGGAACATTACTCGGAAGGGGTGGACTATATGGCTATTTTGTCATTCTCTGCATTAAACTTCTGTGCTAACATGAACATGACTTGAATATATATAAATACAAAATGACTTTGCTATAAATAACCAACCATTATTACATTAAGGCATGTCATAAGGAGGATTCTTTCCATTCATCTTAGAGGGAAAAGAAAAGGGCAATCAGGGCGCTATCGTATAAAGAGTTGCAATTGATCCTACAATTTATTTAATCGGGATTCAATCACGACTTCACAACTTTATAGGATAGGTGTATGTAAGTTGTTGATTAATGGGAGGACTTTTAATCATATTAGATTAATTGCAACTATTTTTGTAGACATGGGCCAGAAGTTTAAACTCTTTCATATGCTTTTCCGACCACTGTATTTACCCTGATTATAATAACTCCAATAGTGGGACAATTTGGGCCAGTCCATGGCATTTTATTCTCAATTTTCTCATACCAACATTATCAATGATTTTGATGATTGTTCTACCAGTATTGTTTTCAATTTTACTTGGCAGGGCTAACCTTTTATTTAAGGAGCTCCGGATTGAGAAAAAACAAACATTTGGTGTGCATGAGTAAAAGCTATATTTTTTTTTTTTTTTTTTTTTTTTTTTGGGGGGGGGGGGGGCAGGGGTGTGTCTAGTATTAGATTTTAGTTGCCCATGTATCCCGGGTGCCTGTTAATGTCGAGCCCTGCTACTTGGTAATGTAGGGGCGGCTGGGACTGAAAATGAACAAATAGTATCAACTTCCAGACAAAATATGTATTTGTATTTGTAAAGGAACTACAATCTTGATTGTTTTTGTTTTATTTGATTTGTGACTCCTGTCAAGTGTTTTTAAATTGGTTTATGAGTAAACTAGTTCATGAAATTGTCTTATATTTGGAAGACTAGGGAGCTAAAACTTAATTTTCAGCTCCCTGGGAAGACAAATGGGGGCTATTGTATTACCTTCCTGTTAACATGAGTTTTATCATGATTCATAATCCTCACGCCAACAAATACAAAAAGGCCTACATTGTTGGACTCGTAGGCTGTAGCCATTAGAAGCTACTATTCATTAATGTGTATTCCTCAATACGTTTACTGAAGGGTTTGAGGTGTTTATGAATAATGACAATTACGGTATTGTTTACATGGCCCATACAAAATGAAGAAAATTGTGAAGCACTTTGTAATTGGAAGGAAAAGGTGCTCTTCTAAGTAATATTGTTACTGTCCTCGGACATTTCAGTTTATTTGATTAGTGGGTTGTAAATTATACAGAACAGAAGATAATGCCATTTCAGACCATATTTTCTGAGTAATGATTTACCTGAAAATATTGTTTTGTGGGTTGTATGATTATGAACTTTGCAATAAACTGAAAATAAACCTGATATTTGTGTAAAGAGCTTTTTCTTCTATACTTCTCTGTTCTCTAATGACTTCTTTATGTTGATCTGTTGAGAATACGTATTTGTAGTTCAGAATATATGGATTGTCCAACCTATGGAAATCACTTAATCTATGCAAATCTGAAATTGGCAATTTGGTTGTTGGGTTGTGACGTAATCACAGACAGCACTCCAGTTTTTCATGTACACAAATTCACTAATTTATGTTTTTCTCATTGGGGCAGGTGCCACTCAACATATAATATGGATAGCATATAAAGACCCACCTGAGGCATTTTGAAAATTCAACATTTTAATTATTTGGTGTGTTGAAACAAATGAGTAAGTTGTCTGGCACAACGTTGAATATAATGACATTCCCGTACAGTGATTGCAACGTTTGAGATTTTGTGTCAAATTTTGTTCAAACTTTTACGTCTGCTTTGATTTTTCTGCTTTCTTTTAGAGAAGTTGTGTAATTTAGGTTGGAATTTAATTCCCTGGGCCAGGTATGAATAAGTTATGAGTCAGTGATTATGCAAAAGACACTCAAATACAAATGTATAATTATAAGCTAATGAATCTGGCATAAAAGCATGGTAAATGATTGGCCTATTGGTTGCTATCATTTGCAAGCTACTTGTCATGCAAGTCTTGCATTATAAACTGCACATCATGTTTTCTGCCAGAATAAACATATATTTTCACAATATCAATCAACTTTATATTTTCTTTAAGTATGCTATGTTGCACATTATTTACCAAAGATACAAAAATAATTTTTAGATTCTTCCAGGAGATTTTGATTTATTCAAACTTCGGAATGGGTCGAGGTCCAGGGCTATCAGATCAACCTGAGTAGCGTGTTTTTTTTTAGGGTGGGGGGGGGGGGGTTGGAGGGGGTCGTTGCAATGGAAAAATGGAAAAATCTTGCAATGGAATGAAAATAAAATAAAATGAAAAGTATATTTATTTATAAACAATAATAAGGAGGTCGAGGGGATCTCTACAATATTTGGCGCCCTCTAGAGGGACACACGGGAGAATTCAAGGAGCGCTCTCATTGCTGTAGTACTAGCTCCAGAACTAGATATGCACCTAAAATTCACCCATTTTAAGCACTCAGACAGATTGGATATTTTCTTTCATCGAAAGGGAAGATAATTCTGGGGTTAGGCCTTGCGTCCTTTTGTTGAGGTATGTTTCAGCGGCGCGTAGCGCTAGCCGAGGCTTTGTTAGCTTGTACTTTAGCCCCACCCGTGCATTTTCGGGATGTTTTTTTTTAATGGAAAAGGTCGCAGTGCACACATAATTAGCTAGAAACACCACACTGCACTGTATAAAACTCGGCGGCCCAAAACTCAACTGAGTTCACTCAAAATTGGTACTTTACTCTAGTGACAATTAATGACACCTAAATAGTATACAACCTTTTGTTTTATTTTTAGAAAGAATATTTTGAAAGATAAAAATTGTGAGTGATTGACAATGACATTGCAGTGTGTGTGTGTAATTTTACTATTTTAGCTGTTAATTTTTTTTCTTCCTTTTTTATAATCACGATCCCACTCACTATTTTTTGCAGTTATATAAACTTAAATGGGAAGTCCACCCTGATACTATAGTATTAGTACTAACTTAGTAGTCAATACTAGTAGTAGTAGTACAGTCTAGTTCTAGATCTACATGTAGACGTCCCTAGATCTACACGGCCGTTGGTTTCAATAATATTGACTGCGAAGTGTGAGTGTGAGTGAGCTAGAACGGGTCAGTAAAACCTTGAGCAAATTCTGATTAAAGATAAGAAATTTATGAATTTTTAAAGTTGCAATGAATCAAATGGTTAAGGTTAGACTTCATGAATTGTAGCCATTGGTAGGAGTGACAAAATTGGCAACACTGCATTGTGTATGACACATCTTGCGAGCTCTGATCCTAGCTAAATCCTCGATCTCACTCTCAGTCTCAGTGTACAGACTATTTCATAAACTTTCATTGTATTTGTAGGGATGAAATTTACAAGATTTGTAATCTTTCATTTGTCCAAACTCATGTTATAACAAATCTTTACTTGTATTTAATTATTGTCATGTTTGTACATGTAATTTCATATTTTTTGCATTTTTACTTGCATTTTCAATTCAATTCAATTCAATTTATTTCAACCATAAAAATACAATAATTCATGGAAATATAAACCATGGGGTTAGTAGCTAGAAGTTTGAATACAAACTTGTGTTGGGGCACCAACCATGACATAACGGGAAAACAAATATATACAAGAAAAACATTATAAAGACCTATATGAGCATAAGAAATTTACAGCAAAGCACCAGCAATGAACGCACACAGTGACAGGAGTCGCAGGACACGGTGTCAAGAGACACTTCGTCCATGCGCCTCTTGCTGGTGCTTTGCAGTATTAAGAAGCATTTGTATTTATGTGGTTTTTAATAAGTGAATAAATTGAATTGAATTGAGCTTTCATTTACTTAGTTATTGATAGAAAATACACACTCCTACAATCATGACAATGCATTAAGTCTAACCGTAAACAGGATGGAAGAAATGCATGATGATGTATACATGTAGAAACATATTTGTAATAAAGAAGGTGCATGTATGTAATGGGAATTGGAAAAATATAGATTTCTGTTTTTTTTTTTGTAACTACAGAGCAAATGGGTAGAAGCTCTCTTTCATGACCCTGTGATCACTACAATTATAAAGTAAAGTAAATGAATGTGGAACACAGAAAAAAGGAAAAAGACTTTCTATGAAAATGTCCTCCTGGATGGATAAGGTCTAGGATTTTAGATGTTGTGTGTTTGGACAGGTTGTGTGTCAGGATAGTTGATTTAAAACAGCGATTTGAAAAAGTTTACAAACAATAATTCATAAGACTCATGTTGGACAATATTATAAAGGAAAAATATTCATGATGGTCAGTGCAATTTGATGAATATATTCATGATGGTCAGTGCAATTTGATGAATATATTTCATTCAATCCAAAGGCAAAAAAGAAGGATCTATGTTTGTTAAATGTCTGTACACCCAACCCCCCATCATACCAAACATTCTTCTCCATTTTATACATGTAGGAATTGACTGCTGATCTCCGACTCTAACAAAAGAAGAAGTCCTAAGGTGAGGAGTGCGGTCGGACTATCCGTATAGGTCTCAAGATGAACTGGCGTGACATGACCACCGTGGATCATCCCAGGAATGAGAAACAGAAAGGTTTTCCTCTCTATTCATATGCTGAAGTGCCTCACTTTATGCAGGGGAACCCATACATCACTCATGGCTACAGAGCTTTCCTATCAAGTGGACAATGCTTGAGAAGGTCAGATTGCAATAATGATTCACTTATCGTTTTTATTGAACCTTTTGACTTCCATTACCATAACCATAAGCAATCAAAGTCACGAACCGTATTGAATCTAATATGTTTGAATGAGAAATTTATTTTAAAAAGCATGCCTCTTATTTTGAATTGTACAGTTTGGTACCATATCAACTTTTGTGCATATCAAGATGAACAATGCAAAATGATTTTTAAATATTAATTGGTTGCCATGTGAGGCTCAATAGCTTTTCAATAGGTTCCTCATATTCTACTTAATCTATCATATGAATTGAGAATCACTGAGACATGCTCATATATACTACATTTATGGTATATTATATAATTTCTATTTTATATGTATGTCTATATTTTTTGTAAAATGTGGAACAAATAAAACTTGAAATAAAGTACTGATTTGATAAACATGTACATGTAAGAGAAAATGATGATTAATAATAAAATATAATAAACCAATAATAACAGGGCGATTCAACTCAGGTAGAAGAAAATATATGTAAACTCATCAGAGGAATGGGAAAGAAATAACATTCAGGCACATAAAGATGATTCTAATCAACAAGTCTCTTTTCTTGGCTTTGGTGGTAAAACATATTTACCCCTAATTCCCTCCCACCTGACCTGACTTGGCCTCTCCTGCTAATCTACTATTCTTCTTGTTTTCTATTTTGCTTCTTAACTATGGTACAGTTTTTGCAGCTGGTCCAATGAGACAATCAACATATGGACTCACTTACTGGGTTTCTTTCTCTTCCTTGGTTTGACCATCTATGATAACATCATCATGATCCCATTCTACCAGGGATCTCTGTTTGATCATGTCATCTATACAGGCTTCCTATCATGCTACCAGGTGAACATGCATGCCACATATTTATTTATAGTATACATGATGCATGCCAATGAGTTCATCATACGATATATCTGCACCCGTGTTGAGGCTGTATGCATCTTCCGTACAAAGAAGTCAGGCTGAGTACGATAGGTGCATAAACAGCCCCAACAAGAGCAGATAGATCTTGTAGTGAACAAATGAAAATATGCATCATTTGTTTTATACAACAAACTCCTAGATCCTTGTTATATGATGTAAAAAGATTTTATTTCAAGATAGTTGTGTATCATTATCATTGACAATTACCAATACCCATTTACACGCAGTGCTACGCAAATATATGCCCACACACAGTATAAGCGCACTTCTAACCTTGCATCATGTATTGTTAAATTGTTGGATAGTAATGGAAATTATATACCTCAGGGAACCAAAACCTTCATACTAAGTTACTTTTATTGTAAAGTTTAAGATATTTGAATAAAATCAGTGAAAATTTGAACAAAATCGGGCAAGGAATAAGGAAGTTGGTGCGCGATCAGACACCCTAGACTAGCTACATGTAGGTCTCGATAGCATAAACAAACTTGATTACATACATGTATTCTATGACCCTTTGGAAATATGGAGATAAACAGGCTCTTTCATATGACACCTAATTTTTTTAGTATCACCTTCAAGCGTAAACAAACTTGATTACCATGATTGGTTAGTCGCACATGTATTCTATGACCCTTTTCGGTACTGATATAAAAGTAATAATGACTGCTTTAACTTTCGAGACATAGTTGTTTTTATACGCTCTCGGGGAGGTTACCTCGGCAAGCCTCGGGCAATAGCTCCATTGTAACCTCCCCTTGAGCGTATAAAAACAACTACACCTGTATGTCTTTTAAAGCAGTCATTATTACTATACTATTGAATGCTGTTTCATGAAAAAAACATGGAATAGTTTCAGTAAAAATCATGTGTGACTGTGTGCAGTGTTTGACCGTTCATTCAATTAGGATCTGAGAGTGAGTAGTTTAATATAATTAACATGATGCTTAAAACTGCGGCATGGTTCTTAAAATGTGTATACATAGATGAATGGCAAGCAGGGTTGAAAAAAAGAGAAATGTGCAAAAAGGTCATCTCAATTCTCTATGTGAAGTACTAGAAAGATACAGAAATGAAAAGTTCATTTCGTTGGCTGCCTGCGAGAAGGCTATAACAGCTATGTATTGCCAATGGCATTAATGACCTTCTTCCGGGCAGCCGAAGATTACACTTCTACTCATAGCAGTTTAGTGCAGCATGATATGTGAACGTAGCTTTAATGATCTAAACATAAGGCTCGTTCAGATATGACGTGGTAAACCACTGCCCAAAAAACAAAAAACACCACTTATATTTTACATGTAAACGAATGGCAACTGTGCACAACAAAAATCTTGCATGTATTCGCTGAGCTCTTATAGTTATAAGATACAGGAATGTGATACGTATTTATGTCACTGTGAAGGAAAGCCGCTGCAGTTTTACCACATCATTTCTGAGCGAGGCCTTGCAATTTTGTTTATTATAAAGTCATAGTGTACATGTATGACCATCAGATTTCAAAATATACTGGTTATTGCATTGATCATGTATCAAGATATTTGAAATTATCCCAAATCATTAATCATTGCTAAAATAAGAAAAAGGAGTAATTCTGAAAGAAATCAACTTATAACTTGAATGATTTTCTTTTTTCTTTCTGATAGTTTTGTATGTTTGCTTCTGCCTCCTTTCATCTGTTTTCTGGTGGTGATGAGACAGTATTCAAGCGCTGGTTTGGTATAGACTTGGCTGGTATATCGGTAGGAATCTTAGGCTGCTATCTACCAGGGATATACTATGCTTATTATTGTTTCAAGGTAAGTGAATAATTTAGGAAATTATCAGGACAGTGTTTCATGTTTCTATTATCCTATAAACCAGTATTATACAATATGTAGGGCAATTTCATCTTTTCATTGATACTGTCATAATAATTCTTCCAAGTGTATATCGTGTAGCATGTTTTATCTTCAATCAGTCAATCACTCAATTAATTTTGGTTTATTTTAAATTAGAATAGAAATACAATGCATCAGTCTAAGGACCGATAATGCAATGCTTAGAATAATATGGAAATAAAAGAAAAAAATATATATATTGATAAGCGATTTAAGTGATTTTTTTGTATGCTCTCAGTCCAGAACCTAAGGGTAATCAACATACCATTTTCATCCTATTTTACAGTTTTGGAGGAATGTGTATCTAGTCCTGGCAACGTCTCTCATCCTCGTTACAATCATGGCGCAGATACATCCACGATTCCTATCAGCTCAGTGGGCTAATCGTCGGATTATGCTCTTCTGTGCCATGGTCGGGTTTGGCATAGCTCCCACAATACATTGGGTCTTTCTCTACGGAGGTGTTAATACCCCTATAGTGAAGGTAAGTTATACAGAGATGCCATTTTTTTCAGGACTTTGCCCAATTTTAGGCCTCGTCACCTCTCTTTTCACCTCTTTTTAAAATATTTTTCATACTTCATATTATACAGAATGTTTGAAGTTCCTTCATGTTTTCTCTTTTAAGGCTAAATAAGTCAAACCTTTGCTATTCTTATAGAAGACACAGCATGTCAGTGATTTGACTTATATGCTGTGGCACCCGCCCCCCCACTCAGTGTTATTTAGGGTACACATATGCATGTTACCTCCTATTGAAAACACCCCCTAAGTCCGGTGTGTAAAATGGGCTTTTGTGTACTACTAGCCGGACTTTGGTGCGTGAAACGTACCCCTTTACCAGACATTTTGGTAACACACATGGAATCCCTCCGATCACGGAGTGGGGGGGGGGGGTGGGGGCGGTCTGTGGCAAGGGTTGCTGCAGACTTTATGTTTTCAAAGTTGTGATTGGGTTGAGTTATTAAAGATTAGGGTTAGGGTTAGGGTTAGGTATCGCTTTGGTCCAGGGTTGAAGTTATTAAGTGTAGGGTATCGACCCCAGAGCAAATGTTGCCAGGGAATGTGTTGCCTTAGAACACTGACATGGTCCCATATGTACAAGCATTGTGAATGTGAATCCCATTTTCTTCTGTTTACCGATACATGTTACTGATGAAAATATACCACCTAAATGTATTATCCAACAAACAATTCAGATTTACTCAAAGATGGTGTCGCTCGAAATGAAGTTCCATTAATGAAACCATGTCCATACACTAGTGCCCTTTAAGTCAATAATCTTCATTACCAAGGCCTTCAGAGAGGACTTATAGCTGTCGGTGTTTGCTTACTTACACACATACATAATATGCTTTCTTACTAGTCATGTAAACACAAAAACCAACCAACCAACCATTAATTTAATGCTTTCATTCTTTGTTTTCTCTTTACAGCTTATATTACCCAGGGTCATTGTACTATATCTCATGGGATTCACAGCACTCATTTTCTATGCAACTAGGTTTCCTGAGGTGTGTTGTCCAGGTGAGTGTGTGGAAAGAAGAATACAACTTGTTCTGCTTTTTATCTATTGTAGGTGCTATAAACTGTGATACTTACTTGTAGTATTGAACTTTGTTGAATCTTTCAACAAAATACAGTCAACTCTGCATAAGTTGAATCTGTTAGGACTGCAATAAAATAATTAAACTAATACTAAGCTCGCCTAAGGAAGTGTAAATAGCATAAAGTTTGCATAGTTTGGTCCAGAACATTGATTTGACTTACCGGTAAGCAAAATTTGACTTGTGCGGCTTTGAGTTATGCAGAGTTACATGAAGTTAGCAGTAACCTAGTCTTATGGTTTTGTGTGTGATAACTAGTGCATGTTTGAAGATTTATAATGACCTCCTTGATTGTTGGTACTCATCAAAAATTATTTTGGTATGAAATTGTTAGATCATTTGGGGTATTTACTCTAATACAAATGGGACATAACTATAAGAAGAGAGAACTTAGACAAATATTCTGTCTAAATTGTGACAACCGTACAGTATTAATTTCTGTACCCCATTATTGAGTTTTCAACATAGTTTTCAACCTGATTTGCTTTTGACACTCAGAAGTTTGTCTGACATAGCATTGACATATGTATACAATCAGGATTCTATCCGATTGAATACCAGTTTGAATATACACTTTATCCCTAAGGTCTCGTTTAGATATGACGCAGTAAAACCGCACCATTTTTTAATGCTGATGTAAACTGTAACACCCGTCACATTTGTATAACACAGTGCTCAGTGAAAATGCACAAGACCTTTGTTGCATGTGCACAGTTGCCATTCATTCACACATTAAAAAGAGCCCTAAGGCTTCTTGAACCCAATCAATCAAATAAGAATACAAGTTTGACTGGATGTACTTCCAACAGGAATAATGAAAATATATTTCCATTGTGTTTTTTTACAGGTAGATTGGACTACGTTGGGAGCAGCCATCAGCTGTGGCATGTTTTAGTTGTCATAGCATTTCTATGGTGGCATCAAACAGGTGTTATCATGATGGAGTTTGTACACAACTCAGACCCTTGCAGAAATGCAGCGCAAGAATCAATACTCAACCAGAATATTGTTTTAGAAACATGATGTTCATGTTTAAGTCGTTTAGGTCATGTAGCAATATCTGTAAATGTTTAAACTAATTTTGAGTTCTGATAATGGAATTGTGTTTTGATTGAAAATGGCTCAAAGTGAAATGATCTGTTGCTATTGCTCCAGGCTCTTTTTTTTTAGGGGAGAATGAATAGTGGTATAGTGTTTTGTACAGCGTTGAAGTAAGAAGTTTGGTTAGTGTAGGATTTTGACTGCGGAGCAGTTGTCGTAGGAGCATGGGTTATACAACCCAAAGTGATTGTTTATAGTGCCAGAGATGGGGGTGTTTGAACCAGTAATATATATTGAAGCACTCCAACACTCAACCGATCCAGCCCCCATATATACCGCTCATGCACGCTCACTCTCCCCACAGCAATCATACCTCTCTGATGAGAAGTATGATTAATGATTCTATTTCTCTCCAAGTGTGTCCATTATACACAATCTTTATTAATTGTCAACACATTTATCATACTCCAAAAACAATAATCATGAATCAAATTCTTAGTACCGATTAAGCTGGATTATCAATCGTTTTTCTTAAGCATCTCAGAATCATATCCCTTGATTGTGGACTAATGAACAAGGGTGTCTCCGACTGAACTTTCTGTTGTCTTTTCTCCTTTTCTTCATATCTAGACACCAGAGTAGTAATGCTTTGTTCTACTGTATGAATGGATGTTGTCCTCTCTGGCTATGATCTTCGTATCTAGGCACCAGAGTAGTAATGCTTTGTTCTACTGTATGAATGGATGTTGTCCTCTCTGGCTATGATCTTCGTATCTAGGCACCAGAGTAGTAATGCTTTGTTCTACTGTATGAATGGATGTTGTCCTCTCGGGCCATGATCTTCATATCTAGACACCAGAGTAGTAATGCTTTGTTCTACTGTATGAATGGATGTTGTCCTCTCTGGCTATGATCTTCATATCTAGGCACCAGAGTAGTAATGCTTTGTACTACTGTATGAATGGATGTTGTCCTCTCGGGCTATGATCTTCATATCTAGGCACCAGAGTAGTAATGCTTTGTACTACTGTATGAATGGATGTTGTCCTCTCGGGCTATGATCTTCATATCTAGACACCAGAGTAGTAATGCTTTGTTCTACTGTATGAATGGATGTTGTCCTCTCGGGCCATGATCTTCGTATCTAGGCACCAGAGTAGTATTGCTTTGTACTACTGTATGAATGGGTGTTGTCCTCTCTGGCTATGATTGATGACTCTACAGAAATGTCTTTTGACTTCATGTTGGTGATTGCTGTTGTAGGAGCACAGGATGCAAGTGTGGAATCTTTGAATGTGGTCTCTCGGATCCCTCAAAGTCCAGATATGGCGATGACATTGCGTAGATCCCAACCAAATATCACGTTTTATACTTGCTTTGGGCATGATGTACAAGTCAGATATTCCTGCATAATGGAGAAAAGGAAGAAACAATAGAAAACATAATACTTGTGTGGAAATGAGGTATGCAGCATCAACAATAAATCAACTACAGTTTAAAATGAGAAGGTGGCTTAATTTCGTAGGTGTCTGCTATGTCGTGGCAGCATCTCATTGCTGGTTCATTGTGGTTTTGCTTGGTCATGCTTCTGGTCCAGAGACAATTCAGGCTTGGACGAAGCTGCCACATTGGAGTAAAGTTGTCTGGGATTCTTTTCCGTCCTCATTTCTCTATTTGCAGCATCATTTGTATCCCTATCAAGTATCAAGCTTGTAAACTTCGCCCAGAGTGTCTAGTTTACACCTTCTTTTTTCACCATACATCATTATCTATTGAACGCCTAATGCATGTGTTATCTGAAACTGGCAACTCCTCTTTGTGACTTCCCATTGCGCCTGTGGGACGCGTGTTCCACGGTTTAAATAATAGCCTGAAACGAAAATGAAGAGTATGGGACGCCGTGGTGAAGTGAATGAAGTTTATGCGTTTTTAATAAATAAAAAACAGAAACCCCTGCATTGTACAGAAGATAAACAAAGTACAATAATCACATTATAAAAATCATGCAAGTCATCATAATTGATTGTGATTAAATTTCTGTAGACAAATGCAGTACAGTTCAGTTCAGTTCATATACATTGAAATGCAATTAAAAAACCAAGAAATAAATACACAGTATTCAATATTATATGTAAATGCATGTATAGACATCAAACAGTCATGACTCCAATCAATATTATTGAATACATAACATAAAAATTCCTACGCAAACTCACCCTAGACTAAATGTCACACGGGTAAGAAATAATACTACGTCATCGTCTGTCGTAGCTTTGTAGCGTGGTTTGTATAAAGAAACCTCAAGTTAGGCCTCAGCGGCTAAAGTAGGAAAAAAACATGAAACATCAATTATATACTATGGACTTTTACATTTAAATCAGTATTTTTTGTAAAATCCTCATGATATATAAACCGAGTCTGATACTTACAGACTACTCATCAATCCCGTAAATAACAGAAGAATACGTTTAAAATGCCTCGGTACGTTTCTACCGTACAGTGAATAACACATCTTATTACATAATATACAATTAATGAACTGACTTGTATATTACGGCATCATCAACACTGGTAGCAAAGTAAAACTCAATAGCATCAAATATATTCAATTATCTCTACATACCTGTATAAATAGTGCAACACAAAAACAGGCTAGTTCATTGACGTCTTAAGCTTGTCGGACGGTGTAAAATAAAACAACCATGCAGCTTCGCTTAAAGCAAGTGAACGAATGTCCATCAGGGCCTTGCCTGACATAGCGCACGTTCGGAAGGACTACTTTTCGAGCATGAATGCACATCCTTCTGAACTAAGAACAATAATCAATTTTAGGATAGAACAATAAAACATACATGAGAAAATATCATAATTTCATTATGATACATTTAACTTTACCTACAAACAATTTATAGATAAATAATCAAGGGACTACTTTGTCCTTAATGTAAGTACACAGA
Source organism: Strongylocentrotus droebachiensis (assembly GCA_035222895.1). Taxonomy (NCBI): domain Eukaryota; kingdom Metazoa; phylum Echinodermata; class Echinoidea; order Camarodonta; family Strongylocentrotidae; genus Strongylocentrotus; species Strongylocentrotus droebachiensis. The sequence goes on along the minus strand of JAVYIG010003264.1, from coordinate 6,095 downwards.
CCCACGTGACCATTAAAGTAATAAGGCTTCGGGTCTGACACGTATGTTTTAAATTAGACACACCCAATATGCTGTACGGTGTTCTTAAATGAAAAACCAAGTTTTGAAAAGGTAAAAACGAGTTTGGTCACTACACGCCTTTGGCATCATAGCCCTCTCTTTCTAACAAACCCTCTTGCGTGTGTTGTCTGATATAGGTGCCTTTTCTTCATTACTTTTTTCCTAACGGCCCATGCGCCATGACCCTCGTTTTCTAAAGAACGCACTGTAGTACGCCTTGACTTTTCATAGCAGCCTGTGCGTCTTGGCCTCCACTATGCACTGTGTGTGCGTTGTATGATATCAACATCTCTTGCTTCCACCTTCTCCTCAAGACTTGTGCGTCATAGCTTTTGTTATCTAACATCGCAAACTGGGTGCTTTGTGAGAAATCAATGCCTCCTTTTCCTGACTAACGTCTTATGCGTCATGACTTTCTTCATCCGACGAATGCACTGTGTGTGCATTAAAATTGACTGGGATCCACGCATCCTCCTGCTCCGTTCTCATGACGTCTCTTACGTCGCAACTCTGCTTTCATCCCTATATACCTGCTCATGCACACTCACACCACACTGACATAGCAATTAACACTCTGATATTAAAGGACGATTAATGATTCTATTTCACTTCAAGTGTGTCCGTTACGTACAAAATCCTTATTAATCGTAAACACATATATCATACTCGAAAAAACACATTTATCATACTCAGAAAACCTAAATCATGAATCAAATTCTAATTACTGATTAAGCTGGATCATCATTATCAATCGTTTTTCTTAAGCATCTCAGAATCATGTCCTCCCCTGATCGCTGGCCCAAATTTACGCTATCACCGGCCAAAATGGTGAGGCGCTACGATATTCTCCAAAGAAAACTTTATGACAATCACATTCACTTAAAACAACTCACTTGTACTTTGAGACAGTCAGGATGGACTATGTCTATTGGCTCATTACGCAGCTATTGTATGTTTTATATTAAAATTGTTTTATATAGGTATCAGGTATAAACTTTTTGTAGTCTTGAGCACTCAGTAAGTTGATTTGATTCCTCTAGAATTGATTTCATGTGATCAGAACTCAAGATTACATTCTATAGACATGGCGCATTATAAATGTTCACTATTATTATTATTATTATAAGAGCTTAACAAAAAGTGGCCCCAAAAACCTGTCCGGAAAGGCAAAATAGTTAGTGATATTTGGGAATTCAAAGTTTCTTCTTTATAACATATCTGAAAAAATACTTTAGTTAACATTCGGCCTCATCAAGATAATACATGTATTTACAAGCTCCATATCCTCATGATGTGGTTCTACATCTATTTGATGACATTGTTTCCAACAATTTTCCATTTTGCGTCCTTCTCTTCTTTCCACTACATTTGGCTTATGGTTGCTATCTACCATGCTTATGTTTCCATTGATAACTTCTGCATATGTGTACGTCCCTTTTCAACCAGATGACTGTCTTTCTGTAAATATTTTAGAGGTATTTAATCAAAATTAAGATGATGGTTGTGTTTCCATAGATTGTTATACCCATATTTATAGTGAATCTGACGAAAATAAATTGAAATTTATTGTCCATAAAAATATGAGTTTATAAAGTGTGTGTAAATGCACCAAGTAATTTATTCATAGAACAAAAATAATTATATATTAAACTAATTTTGGTCTATTTTATTATTGAAGTAATGAGCAGGAATAGTACAGATCATATTGTAGTTGTATTTGTCCCTTTTTTGCAGGGGGGGGGGGGTAATAATAGTACTGTAGAAAATATCTTTCTTTTTATAGTTTATTTGATTCTTTGTATTAAATGTTACCTCAATTGCCAGTCCAAAGAATATCACCTATGCAATCCCATATATTGAAATAATATTGCCAGCTAGTATTTATAGTATAGGTGATTAATTTAAAGAAAATGCCAATGAAGTAAATAAGAAATATATCCGTCTGGAGAATTCACAATTGTTGCTGTATTCTATATTTAATCTTTTCTGTTCCAATAGGTGAATTTCGATGGATAGTTTCTTAAAAGATACTACTCATAGAAGACACCCATCTTGTTCCAGCAATGGTTAATTCAAAACTTGATAGGGGAAACCATGAAGTGAGAGAAACCTTAATGACTACCATATAAGTTTTCTCAAACAGGATTGAAAAAGATATTACATAATTCTATTTTAGAGGGCTGCTCTGAATTTAATTTTGACTTGGCTACTGTGCTCAGTGATTTTATCCATTACAACCAATATACTCGTTTACTAACATATTCCATTTGTCTGCATAATTTTTAAACAAATGTTGTTCCTGACAACATGACAGCTTGCCCAAGGCTTGTCTGACCTATCAACAAGTAATGTTTGCAGACTGGATTCTAAGTATTGTAGTTCATTCATTTATAAGAGGTTAATGGAATACCTCATCACTAGATTATCAGGAAAGAAACATCCATCAATTTGAATAAGGATAGTAAACTGGTCTATTGACATGCCCTTTTTTGTGGGGGGGGGGGCTCCTGCCTCCTTTGCATTTTAAAAGGGCAAATCACCCTTAGCCTGTGTCACTGCTTTTATTATTGCCATCTATGACTGGCAAGCAATCACAATGTCTTTCCATAGAACCATATAGAACCATGTAATATACCTTTCTTTCCAACTCCAATTATTTTAATGAAATGAAGTGAATAATGAACGATCTTTTTATTTTCACATTACCTACATACACTTCACCGCCATATTCATACCCATGAAGATGTACTTGTGTGTGAAAAAATAAATTCTTTGAATCAAAGATTCACGGCCTTGTAAATCATATTATTTACCTTTAAAAGATGTTTGTTGATTCCGACAAAAGTGTGTAAAACTATTTATGAATTTTAGGAAACAATTGTAAAAACGTCAATCATTGAGTGTGTTATAAGATAAACCTACCTACTTTTCTTTGATGTGTTAGACATTTGATGTGAGTACTTTATATATATTTGTGATGTTTTATTGTCTATGCTTTGTGTCTGTGTTAGAAATATTTGACAGTCTTTTGATGGTTATCTTGGTGTCCATATCTCTTTTGCCTTTGTGTAAACTCATTGAATGTTATGAATTATGCTGCAACAGATATGGTGGCCGAACCTCCTAGTCAATCAACTCAAATACTATTGACTTGTACTCCCGGCCCCCCCCACTCAGTGTTATTTAGGGTACGCATATATGCGTGTTCCAAGCGACCCCCCCCCCCCCCCCTTTTCAGCAAAAGTCTGGTGTGTAAAGTCAATACGGGTCGACCTCTTTCTTTTGTTATACAAGCCTTTTTCAGCACCCCCCCCCCCCTTTTCAGCAAAAGTCTGGTGTGTAAAGTCAATATGGGTCGACCTTTTTCTTTTGTTACGAAAGGACATTTTGGTAACACGCATGGGGTCCGTCCGTTCTCGGAGTGGGGGGGGGGCCGGGCTTGTTCTAAGCTTTATTTCTACCAATGGTACTATCATTTTACACAAATAGTGCACATACAGTTGATATTATGACCATTATACCTTTTGTTGTGCATTATATGCCGCTGCATTGGTCCTCTGGTAGTACTACACATCTCAAACTGATAATTGTTATTAATTCAGAGAAGAAGATGAAGAAGAAAAAGAAGAAGAAAAGGAGAAAGTGAAAAAGAAGTAGAGGAAGGGAGGGGAAAAGAAAAAGAAGGACAAATTAAAGAAAAAGGCAGAAGACGAAGAAGAAGAAGACAGAAGGGACAAAAGGAAAATGTACAAAATGTAATTTAGTGTCTGCTGGTGCTTAGAAAACATGTTCTGAAATAGATTGATAATGCCCTAGTCTCTAGATAATATCCATTTGATAGATATAAATGTATATACCGGTATGTCTCATTTTAGCTGCATATTTTTTGTTTGTGCATTACTTTAGAGTTTAGATATTTTCCCGTTTCCACCCTGAAAATGAAATGTCCTATGCATTTTCTTGTTCACAGTTCAATACAGATGATGCATGACTGTCAATTGTTATATTTAAAGAATATCTTCCATCCCTGATTGTTTAATAATTTTGTTTAATTACTTAAACAAATTTCAGATCAACATGCTTTCATAGGGAAAACAGCACTTAGTTTTAAATGATGTATTTCATCGCTTTGCAGTAAAATGATGAATATGATATGATCATAGGTTATAGTATCATTTACTTTACCATTCAGTCTAGCTCATTTTGAATCAATTATGGGTATTCAATTTTGTTGTAAAAGTGGCAAGTGTAGAGCTGAAATTGCTGCTAAATGTGTGGTGCAAGTTAATCTTTATAAGTTTATACATTTTTACATGTAAGTGAACATCTTTAATCTGATGTGAACAGGATCTAGTTTCTTCATTGTGTGACCTCTACTATTATTGAGTATTTCATGCAGGCACTGGGGGTACAATATATTACAGATGAACAAACAAAAAAAACAATTTAATAATAAATATCCCCTTGTCTACCAATGGTACTTGCAATATTTTGTAAACTTTTCTTATTTAAATTGGACAGTAATAAATTATTTCAACTGAATCTAAAGAGCAAATTAGGTGTGCGCTGTTTGTTGCCTTTAGATGTACTTTGATTAATATTTTGTGCTTGTTGATTTTTCATAAAGTTGATCTCCTGAGTAACTCTTGGCAAAGCTGAGAAGAAGAAAAAAGATAGAAGAGAGAGAGAGAGAGAGAGAGAAACAGAGAGAGAAGGGGTGAGAGGGAGAGAGAGAGGGGGGTGGGGGAGACGGGCGAGGATCCAGGATTTCTTAGGAGGGGCCAAATTTGAAATTATGCTAGCCAAATATTGGTAAGTAATGGTGACACCAGCAGTGGCTAAAAAAATCCTCACCACCCCACTCTTGCATACAGACCCCGCTGAAGGGGTGAAGCCCCCAGAAGCTCAGGGGGTATAGGCATTTAATTATTTTGGTACCTTATTTGTGACACTGGCAGGTCACGAATTGATGTGGGGTCCAGGAGGTGAAGCCCCCAGAAGCTCTGGGGTTTTATACATTAAATTATCGTCAGATGAGCATATTTTGATACCCTATTTGTGACACTGACAGCAGGACACAAATTGGTGTGGGATCCAGGGGGCGGAGCTCCCAGAAGCTCGGGAGTTTTACACCTTAAATTACCGTCAGATTAGCATATTTCGATACCTTATTTGTGACACTGACAGGTCACAAATTGACATGGGGTCCAGGGGGCGGAGCCCCCAGAAGCTCAGGGGTTTTATACATTAAATTATCGTCAGATGAGCATATTTTTATACCTTATTTGTGACACTGGCAGGTCACGAATTTGCGTGGGGTCCAGGGGGCGGAGCCCACGGAAGCTCAGGGGTTTCGGGCAATAAATTACGGTAAGATGAGCATATATCTTGATACCATATTTGTGACACTGGCAGGACACAAATTGGCGTTGGGTCCAGGGGCGGAGCCCCTTGAAGCTCAGGGGGTTTATACATTAAATCATCGTCAGATGAGCATATTTGTATAACTTATTTGTGACATTGGCAGGTCACGAATTTGCGAGGGGCCGAGGGGCGGAGCCCCCGGAAGCTCAGGGGTTTTGGGCAATAAATTACCGTCAGATGAGCATATATCTTGATACCGTATTTGTGACACTGGCAATACACAAAATTGGTGTTGGTTCCAGGGGGCGGAGCTCCCGGCAGCTCAGGGGTTTTGGGTACTACATTACTGTCAGATGAGCATATTTTGATACCTTATTTGTGACACTGACAGGATCGACACAAATTGGTGTGGGGTCCATGGGGCGGAGCCCCCAGAAGCTCAGGAATTCTATATCTCAAATTACCGTCAGATGAGCATATTTCGATACCTTATTTGTGCCACTGACAGGTCACGAATTGACATGGGGTACAGGGGGCGGAGCCCCCAGAAGCTCATGGGTCATTTAGGCAATAAATTACGGCCAGATGAGCATATATCTTGATACCATATTTGTGACACTGGCAGGACACAAATTGGTTTTGGTTCCAGGGGGCGGAGCCCCGGAAGCTCA